>JAAQPG010001601.1:0-16800 GCA_013186905.1 Fusarium udum
AAAGCTTAACCTTATAGGCTGCCGTTATCTATAGCTGTTTCCGGCGTTTAGTGAACACTGAATATCCTCTTGGTTTTCAATGTACAATAGGAGTTCGATGCAGTTCCGTAGGAGAATAATTATGATATAATGACAATAACTAAATCTGATAATGGCAGAAGCGTGATACTGTAGTGATGTTTTGTTGCATACCATTAACATCAAACTTTACAAATTACACCCCTCGACTGTTTACGAGGCTATGATATGGAACGGGACCTTCATCGAATGCGTTCAGTCATCTACGAAAATTATTAGAAATAGATTTAGGTATTATATATATAAGAGCCTACTATATTTGTATTTCTTACATCTTCAAGTCTATTTCGTTACCCGTTGAGCTTGCTTAGTTGCCCCCACCCCAGTTCGAGTCAACGGGTAGCCACCTTGTCCTACTCCGTATTCAAAATCCTGTAGTGTAAAGATACGTAGCCAGGCGGCAGAAGGCCACAGCCTAACAAACAGTCAGGGGTTGTGTTTCACTTGCCGCTACTTAGCCACCACATACATCATAGGCTTGATTGTGCAGGTAAAGCGGTGTTCAGCACCCAATGACGGGTATAATATCACGGCCTGATCGGTGGCGAAGGTGCGTGATTGGCTTGGAGGACTGCATAAATCCACCTTGCCAACCACTTCAAGACCGCAGCATTCAGCTGGGCTTGTCCTCTGGCAAATTAGACAAGGATTAAGAACAGCTGAACTGCAGGCAGATAAATATAGTGTGAGCAGAAAAAGCAATGACTTTTCAATATTAAATCAGGCTCTGGCACTTTTGGCCGCGGTTTTCGATTTCTCAACTTCATTGAGTTGACCCTAAGCAAAAATCTACAATGTCTGCTCCAACGAATCCATTGCTGCTGAATTGCGATACAGAACAGGAATTAGCCGAGCATCCTTCATCGCAGGAAGCTTCAAGCCGGCGAGGAATATTCGGATACAAGGTATCAAACAACTCGTCAGTGATTAGGGCATTCAGAGACGCTTTCGATGATCTGAAGCGCATTGGTAAAAAGCGCAAAGATAGTCGACCACTTGACTGGAGTTTCATCCGGCGAGTCATCTGTGCCAGCTGCTGGAACCTATCTGTTCTAGGCTTGCTTATCTATTTGTGTCTGGTACCGCTGGGCTTCAGCGAAGAAAACAGCTGCCAGCCAGATGGGGAGTTTCGATTGGATGGTGAAGATCAACTTGGTGGCTTTGATTGGTGGGCGCCTAGGGGATTCTTTCAGATTACACTTGGCTGGGGTCGGCTTAGTTTTGGCACGGCGAAGCTCATTGATGTTATTTGGGACTTGGTAAGTGCCCACGGTCAAATTGCTATCAAACTAACAAAGTGATAGGTTGTTGGTCGAGGCGGCCAAACAGTCATGGCTTTTGTATCATGGCGAGTGTTTGTCCAATGTCTCGAACTCTCTCTCATTACAAAGCCGGCAACTTACAGCGCAGTGTGGCTTATCAAGATTCAAAATGACAATTCCGCTCTTGCAACATGGAGACTTGCTTCGGGATTTTTCAGGGTTGGCCTCGCATCCAAAAAGGTCATGTGCTTCATGATCTGGACAGCATTATTCATTCTTGCTTTCCCAACCTTCGCCAGTTCGATGACCGGATATACGCCGTACAACAAGGCTTATGTTAACAGCACCACTGGAAAGCTAGTACAGTTCTCGGAAGTTGCCCCCGTCGCTTACTTGATAAAAGATGGGGATAGAGTAGATAGTCTGAGCAAGGACTATCCTGTATTATGGAGAGGCAGTAAGACGAGTCACCAGGTGCCAAACGCAGAGGACAAAGCTGATGAATGATTTAGACTCAACGACCATTGCCAAATCTGCTTCTATTGGTCTCTTTGACAGATGTGATATGTGGGAGATGAATGACACGGACGTGGAGTGCCGGCTCCAGAGAGATGTATCTGAATGTATGTACTTCCAAATCTGGATGACCATTCTGGGAAACTTGTAGGATATTAACTGCCTGCTAGATGCTCAGCTCTATGGATTCGACGGAAAAGGCAACCGTGACACTCAGAACGGTCAGAAAACCTATTTTCGTAACAAGACGCTGAACTGGCCTCCCCTCAACATCAAAGCATTCTATCTCCCAAACGAAGCGTTTTACTGGAATTGGACGGCAGAGATTACTGGTAAAGTCTCAGAAGAAGATCTCAATCCTTACGGGAATCGCTCAGCCTTGACATTCCTGGTTGAAGACGGCCTCTACAATGTAAAGGAGGTCCAAGCTGAAGGAATCTGTCAACCAATAAAGAGCGGAGTATGTTTGTCCTAATAGCCATCAAACCAGAAGCTAAAGTCTATAGGAATCTATCGTGTATCAATGGGGTTTTTCATTTCTCCAGTTCTTCGTCATGACTATCCTTCTTCAGTCGTGGAGTATCGGCCTTTTTGTGTTGTGGACAACCACACACTTGACGCTGAAACGAAATAACATTGCAGCATCCCCCGAAGGCTGGAAGGGTCTTCTCGAGCTGACAGATAATATCAAACAGCAAATGGCTTGCGTTGGTATAAATTGGGAGACTCTGACCGACAAAGAGCTACATTGCGAGATTCAGCATCTTCTCACCGGGGGACCAGTTCCTACATCTTCGGAGGAATCTGTTCTAGAAAATCCCCTATCTCAAGGGCTTTCCAGCCTATGGAATTGGATACGGAAGGTCAAATGGCGTCTTCTAAAAGTCATGTTCTTTATTGCTTGCATTTTCCTGGAGAATATTCTTCGCTTTGATGGACTATACTACCAGCTCAAAGTCATCACTCATGAGCCTGACTACAGTCTTGACATAGGGACTCTCTGCATGGCAGTCGCTTTGTACACCATCGCAAGCATGATTATCGCCTGCTCCCTGGGCTCAACATATCGGCAGAGGCTACTAACCCTGTTGGCAGCCATTGTTTTATGCGTCCCCTTCTTGTTCTACGATGCCATTACACGCAGTATCGTCTTGCCTGGCCTCTGTTTGGGAGCTTTTCTCGCCTTTTTCCTTGGTTCTTCACCGGGAAGCCGTGCTGTCTTGTTTCTGGTTCCTCTTCTTTGTAACTATATCGTTGTTTTTGGCTTGTTCATCCCCCTTGTGATTAACCCGCCTTACTATTACCCTTACGCAGAATAATAGTATCAACAGTTTTGGGTATGCCATGTCTTCTCCTTCTACGCGCACGAAGCTAGTACCGACTCTTTCGAAAATCATTTACCGCTCAAGATATCCTTACTAGCCTCTGATCCTTCTGAAGTTTAACCTAATTCACCGTGTAAGAAATGAGTGAATAAGTCCCTGAACACGCCGTTTCTTAAAGCGTTGAGCTTCTATTGGCTTACTCAACGGTTTGTCAAAAGTCAAGTGCGTCATTATCTGCACCTAAATCCAACGCTCAGAAACCATCATGGTTGTTCATTGGCCTATTCGCTGCTTACTCATCCGTCTTCACCTCGCATCGAGTTCTGGGCCTAACATCGTGGTATCGTGCTGTCTAGGGAGGCTGGCTAGCGGGACAAGGGTCAATAATCTGACAAACATAGAAGTTCTGTTAAGAAGTGCATTGAGGCGCAGCATGGGATTTTTATCTTTGCCTTTCCCCTCTTGAAATATTTTCTCGAATACTTGAGCCTCAAGCTGAGCTGCTGTTACGATGCTTGGCTTTTTACCAGCGTCTCTTGTGGTTGTCGCGTTTGCGGGTTGTGGGCTGTGTAGTTCCGACTTTATTACACCTGAATTATCGAGTGATCCATGGTCCGAGAACCAAGTGTATGGCGTTAACGACGAGATTGAAATAAAATGGAAAACGGATCATGAAGGCTGCAATCTTTTCCTATGGCAGGACTATCCAAAACTGGCAGTTGAATGGTACAGCAGATTGTTAGGTAAATATTACCGACATCTCCTTAACTCCCAAGTGGCTAATCAAAGGCAGAAAACACGACTGAGAATTCACATGTTTGGAATGCAAGTTCGAATAGTTACTCTCAAGAGACCGAAGACACTGTCTTTCACTTTGCTCTATACTCTTCAGACAAGGATATCCCGCTCGCGAATTCCGGATCCTTCAATATCTCAGGGACAAATTCCAAAAAGCTCAAAGCTTCGTCTGCGTCAAACTCAACACCAGCTTCGACGGTGTCTCAAGCATCAGGAACCTCCACGAGTTCCACAGAAACGACTCATAATCCAGTGACCAATTCAGAAAATGACCCAGGATTATCAACGGCAGCATTGGTTGGAATTTCAGTCGGTGTCACAGTAGCGGGCCTTTTGATTTCCGGGGCTGTAGGCTTATGTCTATGGAGACGCTTCACGCGTAGACGAACGACGGAGCGAGTGGACAGCATGGAGAAGTCTGATTTTGAAAAGTCTGAGCTGGGCAATACGCAAATATTGCAAATAGGAAGTTCGGAGCTGGATAGTACGAGGGATGCAGCTGAACTTTGGGATACGCAAAAGCCGGGAGAGCTTGGGGATGAGAACAAGATACGAACGATATATGGACTTCATGAGGCACCGTAGACACATTAACCTGAGATACAATTGGATGAAACTGATGATAGATGTTTCTAATGGTGTCTCTAACCTATGGGGGATTTATATGCTCAACCATCAGGGCGGGTTGATTATTGCTGTTCAATTGTTACCAAAAGAAAAGGAAAAAGAAATTCCTTTAGCACTTCTGTCATTTCTACTAAGCCTTTGCACCTTTTCCCACTTTATCACACGCTTAGAGGGTCCTCTGTTAATGTTTTGGCTCCAAGTATACCTATCATATCTCTCGGAGGTAGATGTACCGAATTCCCTTCACTTTCCCGACCAAGCGTGCTCCAGACCAAGCCTCCAGACTTTTCCTCCTCCACGGATCCGAAAACCATCTCAGCTAATGCGGGGAGATCTGTAAATTGTCTGGGGCCCCAGATGCACCATGAGCTTAATTGGAAACCCCTCGGTTGAACCACGGCACTGGACTAGAAAGTTGATCATGATCCTCCCCTTATAAGTAACTCCTGATACCAGCCTTGATCGTGGTTGTTTACACTCAGCATCATTGAGCTTCTCAAGAATATCGAACATCGAAAGAACCACGAGCAAGGCCGACTCTATGGGAGTTGACCACAAGGAGACTATCCTGGCTGTTGAGGTTGCGGAGGAGAGCAACACGACTGTTTGGAAACTCCTGAGGGAGAATGTTCGTGTGATTGTCTTCACTTGGTTCGCCAATTGTGGTGCGTTCCTTTTTGGATACGATGTTCTCGTTCAGGGCGCCATCAATGCCCTGCCTATGTTCTCGTAAGTCGCAAACCTTCAAACCAGTATCTGATACAAATGGCTGATCAGGGAGAATCACCTTTGGTTCACCCTTTGGCGAGACCTTCATCCTTCCAGCTCTGTGGCAAGGTCTCTGGCAAGCCTTCAGCGCAATGGGAATCATGGCTGGTGCAGCAAGCAATGGCTTTCTTCAGGATCGATTTGGTCGAAAGATCATGTTTGGAGTGGGAGGTCTCATCTCTGCTGTTGGTAAGTCGAGATGAGATTGTTGAATCATGATCCGATCTAACTTGGACTTCTCCAGGAACGGCAATTACTTTTGTGTCCGGCAACCCCGAGACTGTCGAACAAAGACGTGGTGTTCTCTTGGTTGGAAAGTTCTTTATTGGTCTAGCTATGGGTATTAGCATGTCCACATGCCAAACATACGTATCTGAGATTTCACTACCCAAGCTTCGAACTATACTTCTCGGCTTTTACCTTTTCATGATCGTTAGTACTACTATCTACCGACATACCGATGACTCTAACAAAGTGCTACTAGACTGTTGGCCAGATGATTGCCATAACCGTCGTGTTCAAGGAGGTCTCTACAATGACACACTGGGCCTTCAAGATCCCGTTCGCTTCTCAGTGGGCATTCTCCGCCTACTCCGTCATCGCATCCCTAGTCGTCCCCGAAAGCCCTGTATACCTCGCTGGCAGGAACAAGATCGACCAAGCTAGAAAGGCTCTGACTACCCTCGGCTGCGATAACATCGACGAACGAATTGCCATCATCGCAGCTACAATCCAACAAGAGCAGAGAATGAATACCTAGCAGCCTTTGTTCTCGGAGTGCTTCAAGGGCACCAACTTGCGAAGGACTCGCATTGCTGCTCTGCTCAACACTCTTCAGCAGTTTATGGGAATAACCTTGGTTTCAAACTCTACCTACTTCTTCATCATGGCTGGCATGACCCCGACTTTCTCTCTCACTCTGAATCAGATCGGCGTTGGGTTGAGTATGGCGTGCACTCTTGTCTCTTGGGTTATCATGTCCAAGGTTGGCCGAAGGTTTGCTATCCTCGCAAGCTTTTTTGTTGCTAGCGCCATCTTTATTGGAATGGGCGTTGCTGGCTTCTGGCCCCAGAACCAGACAGCCTTGAGGCAAGTCTCCCCGAACGGCTCTACCACCATACAGGACTAACAAATGTTACAGATTTATCGGCTTGTCTCTTCTTCTAGCTACTTGCACCGGCAACTTGGGTACGGGATCAGCATATCCTATCGTGGCAGCTGAAGTCCCTTCAACCGTCCTTCGAGCCAAGACCCTTGGTATCGGGTTCTTTGTCAACGCCTTCATGACCTGGGCTTTCGCTCTTTGTGTCCCTTATATGTTTAATGCTGATCAGGGCAAACTGGGAGGCAAGATAGGTTTCGTCTTCTTTGGTTTCTGTGTCATTGGATTCGTTCTTACCTGGATCGAGATCCCCGAGACCAAGAACATTACTTATGCCCAGATCTATTATCTCTTCCAGACCGAGACTCCGGCGGCAGAGTTCAAAGAGAGGTCTGCTATTGCAATTACCGAAGAGGCATGACGTTCAAATTCAACGACCTTGTCAAGGATATGGAACTTTGAGTGCTAGTAGTGCTGATGAATATTTCTGGTAATTTAACACGGGGTCGGCCTTATTTCATGTCGATATGGGGTTTATGACTCCTTGCGTCCATAGCTCGATTTGAATCAAACATACTCTACAGATGCACTGACGATTGTTGTGAAGTGATTCTCCAAATCTTTGGTTATCTTTAGAAAATGGCAGCTTGGGTTCGATGTAAGGAAGCTCAGGACATGTATCCTAACTAATGACAAGACTTCTAGCAAGTTGAGTAAAAACCTTTAGACCAGTTAATCTTAAACACCGTAGATTTGTTTCAGATGTTTTCTTGCTTCTGCGGCAGTCTCCCGTAATGCTATGTGCCAACATTATCTTTTGTACTTCACAAGATCGTCATAGATTTCATTATGCCGAGCCCAATGACAGAATTCCATTTCGTAGTAAGACACATGGCATCATCCATCTACGCAGACTTGTGTATGAGACTCACAAAGCCATAATAAGCCGGGCTTTACCCATGCATTCGCCCGCCGGGGATCCAATTCGATCATGAGACCACTAGATCCCGCATAGCTCGGAGCTGTCGATGCACTTGTCAAACTCTAGACTGCTCCAGATCGGTCACCAACTCCAAAATTGGAAACAGTTTCACCGGATGCGTATATGATGAAGCGAAGTTCAACCGTAAACCGTCTCTAGTGGACATCTCCTCATCGGGATGCGGAGGAAGCCAAGTCTAGCCAAGAGCTTCATCGGTTGTCATTGACCCGGCGTCAACAAATGGCCGAAAATTGGAGCTGGCGATAATATCGTATCATTAAAAATGCTCTCATCTGATGAATATACGATGGGTTGACTGATGCTTTGCTAGGGTTGTATTCCATTCCGGCCACCATCACAATGGCAAGCGTCAACATCGTTGACGTCAGATTCGAACATTACAGGCCTGCAAATACTCTGGGAAATGATGAACCAAAACCTCGAATTTTATGGCGCTTTGAGGGGAGTAGTTCAAATCTTAAGCAGGATGCTCATGAGATTGAGCTTACGAAAAACGATTAAAATTCACGACAATCCCAAGAGACAATAGCCTACAAAGTAAAGTCATCGCAGGCATATCTTGTACCATGGCCTAGCGAGGAGCCACTCAGTTCTCGCCAGCGGTACACGGTTCGAGTAATGGCACACCTTGCCAACGAGTCTGAGCCAGCGCCCTGCAGCGAGGCTGAATTTGTCGAAGCTGGTCTTTTGACAGGCAAGATTGGTCAGGAACCCAGCTCATTTCAGCACCGTGGTCCAATGAACAGGACAAGCCCTTGCCTGAAGACTTGTTTCACAAACAATTCAGCATCAATGGCGGCATTTAGTTAGCAAGGCTGTATATCACATCTCATGGAGTCTACGAAGCTGAGATCAACGGGGAGGGGGTTGGAGACCACTTTCTTGCGCCTGGTTGGACAGTATATGAGCATCGCCTGAGATATCAGACTTTTGATGTGACGGAACTTCTTTCCGATGGAGAGAATTGTATCGGGGCTCGCGTTGCTGAGGGTTGGTTCCAAGGACGTCTGGGATTTGAAGGTGGAAAGCGAAACATCCATGGAACGCGGACAGCGCTGCTTGCTCGACTGGAGATCACGACAAAAGATAGAAGTGTCTCGATGATATCGACAGACGAGACATGGACTGCAAGTCAAGGACCGATCCGAATGGCTGAAATCTACGATAGCGAGAAATACGATGCCACTGCTGAAACAGAGGGATGGTCAACGGCAGGTTCTGTGTCAGGAGAATGGCAGAAAGTCCAAGTTCTACCGCCTTTGTCTCAAGACACAGCACTCGTCGCTGGATCAGCGGAGCCAACTCGAAGGATTTATACCATCAAGCCAACCTCAAAGATTAATACGCCTTCGGGAAAGTTGGTGCTCGACTTTGGGCAAAACTTGGTGGGCTATCTGCGCATCCGTGTGAGCGGCTCAAGAGACCACAAGATAACTCTCTATCATGCCGAGGTCCTTGACATGGCGAACTTGGAACCAGGCCACTGCGGCATTGCGAAGCTAAGGATACATATACTCTTCGTGGCGAAGGCGACGAAATCTATGAACCTATGTTCGCATTCCATGGCTTCAGATATGCCCAAATCGACAATTGGCCTGGGTCCCAGAACGATATCTTAAAGAAAGTGGAAGCCGTCGTTTGTCATACTGATATGGAAGAAACAGGCGACTTTCGCTGCTCAGATGACATGCTCTGAAGCAATTGGAACCTGCGTGGACGAGATGTCGTGTAGATCCTTGTGTTGGTGGTGGCATCACGTCAGTAAGGGCGTTACATTTGACACCCCATGGGAAGATCTCAGTTTCTTGGAAAGTGATTGAGGGAGGAGAGGTACAAATTGACGTGACGTTGCCGCCATTCACAGAAATGGAGGTCGTACTTGGGGATCGCGACTCTGACGTTCAAGTCGTTGGGCACGGAGAATGGTCTTTCAAGCGCCACGTGTAGTACGAGATTGATCGGGAATGAGATTCAAGAAATCTCCAATGCTTCCAAGGATTCTTTCAATCGCACCTCATGTGACTCAGTTCGTGCCAATTTATTGCCGACATCGCAAGGTCCTGATATGATCCGTCGTGAGGGATTTCTGAAGGATCATCTTGGTAACACGGAAACACATCTCCAAGCCAAATGATTCGATGAGCGACCAGGCAAATCTTCATTTGCATCAAAGAGAAATCCACTTCTTGGTTCCTATAACCAATGTGACATTTACTAGTTGTCCGACTGCAACTCGGCTTATAGCCAAGAGCAGCCGCCTTTCATCTAAGATCAGATTCTCTTCCAATCTTCATCTTCAACCCCAAGGCCATTTTCATCATGACCTCACTACCTCAAATAGACGCAATTGAGTCTGCGCCGGTTCAGCCTCGTCAGCAAACTCTCAATCATGCTGAGAAAACGACGACTTCCGGCTCTGTTGCCGGCTGGTTAGACCAACCAGTTGGTCCCGACACCGAAAGCAACAGCGGAGATGTAGAGCTCCAAGATCAATCACAGCGTCTGCCATTCTTCCGACTCATTCTTGCCTACCTCTGTCTATGTTTCTGCTATTTCATCTCATATCTTGATATGAACTCCGTCGCAACATCCTTGCCCACTATTTCCGAGGCATTGGATGCTGGTCCGACTGTTAGATGGGTTGGAACGTCATACCTTCTCGGCCAACTCTCATTCCAGCCACTTTATGGTAGAATCTCCGATATCACTGGACGAAAGCCCATCTTACTATTCTCAATGGGTTGTATTGTCATCGGCGGTCTCCTCTGTGGTTTCGCTCGCACGCCAGTCTGGCTGTACGTCTGCCGCACGATCAGCGGCATTGGCGGTGGCGGCATAAGTTCCTCGGTGGCTATCATCGTCAGTGATCTCGTCAGCCTGCGATCTCGCGGAAAGTATCAAGGATTTATTAGCCTCGCCATTGGGATCGGAGCTGCTTCAGGTCCATTTGTGGCCGCTGGGCTGATACAATTGACCACTGACGGATGGCGATGGGCGTTCTGGGTCCCGTCAATAATGGGAGCCGTATGTTTTGTGCTTCTCCTCTTACTTTTGCCTCTGAAGTCCGTTTCTGGTAGCTTCAAGGAAAAGGCTCGCAAGATCGATTGGATGGGAGTGATGGCCTCGATTGCTGGTATTGTGTTGACGGTGGTAAGTAACTCAAGCGCTCCAACAGTCGCAACCTATTGATGATTGACGCAGATGGCCATCAACTCTGGAGGAAGCATGTGGGCCTGGAAGAATGTCAAGACCATTTCCATCCTCACAATCGGCGTCATCATGCTGCTCGTCTTCATCATCATCGAGGCTTTCTTTGCCCGAATCCCTATCATTCCCTTGAGACTGTTCAATAAAAGATCACCAGCTGTACTCATCCTCACAGGATTCTTGCACGATTTCGCATGGCAGTCTACGCAGTACTTTGTCCCTCTCTACTACCAAACTGTTCGAGGCTTCACGCCGTTGAAGAGCGCGACGCTCATTGTACCGTTTCTGCTGGCTCAAGGACTTGCTGGTGTTGCCTCCGGGCCGATCATGGCTCGGTATGCGAGGTGAGCTGGTCCGTGATTGAAACGCCAATAGTACATCTGACTAGTCGACAGATACATGCCCATCTTGCGGACTGGCTTCACGATTTGGACAATCGGTGCTGGTCTCAAGCTTCTATTCAATGAGAAAACTCATGTCGCTGTCTACGTAGTAGTTCTAGCTGTTGAGGGAGCAGGGATAGGATGGGTCCATCAGCCAGGTATATTATCCGCTCTCTTCGATATTGCACTGCCAATTTGTCCAATTGACTAACTCCATCAAGGTCTTGTTGCATTGCAAGCCAACTCCACAGACGAAGATCGTGCTGTAGCGACAGGAACTCGCAACGTCTTTCGCTCTCTCGGCGGCGTTGTTGGTATCGCAGTGTCCACAGCTGCATACTATGCTACTCTAAACAAAAACCTTTCAAAAGCCAGCACGGTGCCTAAATGGCTTCGCGACCGTGTCTTGGATGGCACTTGGGCCGTTGGGGACCCCAACACAGCAGAGTTCGAAAGTGCCATCATCGATGCGCGCATGCAAGGCTTCCGAGTGATCTTCATCACCACGATACCTCTTATGACTTTATGTCTGCTGGCCAGTTTCTTGGTGAATGATATAGTGCTGAAGGGCGACGCCGCTCAGGGAGGGATGAGAGAAAGAGGTCAGGCGACCAAGCCAGGACCTTCCCCCACAGTGCCGTCGGATACCAAGAGGGATAGCTCTCAACAGCCAGAAACCTCCAAGGGGTGACAGTGGTCCCCGGACACGTCGCAGTTCATATTCTACCCAAGATATTGCCCGATATCTTGAGAACACGCCGTGATCGACTTCATGCAAAGTCTTTCCTATTTCCTGGACCTGTCCCAGAATCAACATCAAACGTCAGCGCAGATTGTCCCCTCTTTCTCCTCCAATAATTCGTCGATACCATGATCTCAGGACAATCTTGAATCAAGCTTCCCCATTTCTTCACAAACGCCGCATTGACTTCCCAGCCTTTTGCATCCCAAGCGACAGTCCATACCAAAAGCGACGGTTGCTCCCCCACTCCTGCTCCTTCAACGCCCAACAGATCACTACACAGCTCATCATCATCAAACAACCCTTTTTGCATACCGTCAAGGACATTGTCGCGGAACTTTGGGAAAGGGAACAGGTCTATCCAGGGATGATGTGCGGTCGAGCGCTGCAGCGATGTCGGCTGGAGGCTCGTGGGACAGCTGGGCGAGGGTAGCTGGATTGGGCCGATCTGGCAGAAGGGCGATATGAAGTGGTCGCGGCATAGACTTTCTTTTGGAAATCCGATTGCAGTGGCGTTATCGGCTATGGCGTTCAGAACATTTAGACGGATGATTATGTGTAAGTTGGATGGGCGCGGGGTTTGTAGTGAATAGTCTTCGAGAGACTGCCGTATCAAGTTTCGAAGTCTCTCGGCCTCACATATATCGGGAATGAGTAAGATACCATCGCCAATGGTCTGCAATCCAGAGAATGCTGAAGAGCAAGTGTCTCTCAACACCACCGAACCATCATGAGAAGTGCGAGTAGTCTGTCCATCTGATGTATCCTGAGCAGCCTTTCTGCGGCCTACCGACTAGGTATTAGTAAGGCCATACCGCCATGTCATGGATTATACTGACGCCATGCTCTTTGATTGAGCCTATTCTGTCTTCGCTTTCTCTCGCGCCTTGAAGTTACACCAGTCCAGTCGTCTGCGTCGGTGCGGAGCTCAGGAAGAGGCTTGAAACGATCAAGCCCTGCGAGCACATCTTGACCCTTGACTGCAGAGCTCGAGTCCATTTTAATAGAGGGCTTAAGTGCAGTATAAACCACGTAGTGACCAATTACAATTGATGACGGGCAGCAGCGATGTTTACTCTCTCGGCCGAATGATGAATGGGCGGGAAAGGCACTGGGATACCTTTCAGTGGGAGATGAGTAAATTCTAGCGCGCATTATAGTGGAGTTAGTGGTAGTGACGTCGCTGTCCACTAAGAATCGTGCGTCTTGGCTACCTTATCCATTATCCGAGAGGAACTTCCCAATAATAGGTAAGTTACGATTGCTATTTTGACTCTACAGCACCAATGAACCAATCTGTCTAGTGACCGACCAAAGCCTGATGTGTAGCACCATACCTATTTCCCTGGGGCTTCGCCGAATCAATAATCCTCCTCATCTCAGCCTTTTCTTCCTCAGTCAAGTCAACATCCCTAGATGCCCAGTTCTCCTCCAAACGGTGCGCCTTGGTCGTACCAGGGATAGCAATCATTCCCTGAGAAGCAACCCAAGCAAGCGCGATTTGCGTCAAAGTGCATCCCTTGCGAACAGCCAGTTTCTTGATTTCCTCTACTATAGCCTTGTTCTTGTAGAAGTTTTCGCCTTGAAACTTGGGGACTGCATGACATGTTAGTTATTGCGAGATGCGGTAAAATGGAGGCATCATAAAAGCTTACCTGTTCGTCGAAAGTCGTCGGGTGCAAAATCATCCGGGCTCTTATAAGGAAAGTCATCGACGAGCCAGCCGTGTCCAAGCGGGCTATAGGCCACGTAGGTGATGCCCAGCTCCTTCGCCGTATCAATAAGACCATCGGTCTCGTGCAGTGTCTCAAAGGCAGAATATTCAGCTTGGACAGCATCGATCTTTGCAACTATCACTTGTAAGTCAAGTTCACGGGTTTTGATTACAAACTTACTGGAATTGGCCTTGCGCAAGGTGTTGGCGGAGCATTCAGACAAACCAATGTACTTTGTCTTTCCCTGCTTTCGAATCTCATCAAGCGCGGGAATAGACTCTTCGAGGGGAGTGTCTAAATTACGTGTGTCAATATCTTCCATAAGCAAGAGCAGAGAAAAGCTTACTAGGGTCAATTCGATGCAGATAGTATAGGTCAGGGGCAAAGCCAAGTCTTTCAATGGTCCCCTCGATATACTCCTTGATATGGGAGGCAGAATTGGTCACTCCGCCCTTACCAAAGACGTCGAAACCACACTTTGAAGCGACTAGAATTTGAAAACCAAATCAGCCAAGATTCAAGTCTGAAAACCCATTGTCGACTTACTAAAGACCTTGTCTCGGACGTTGTGTTTTCTGATAAAATCTCCAAGAAGCTTTTCGTTGACACCAGCTTGATACACCACCTGTCATGAGAAGTTAGCATGCCCAGAGCATGTCGTGGGTTCTTCACTTCATTCGACGTACAGCTGTATCCCAAAAGGTGCAGCCTAGCTCAATGGCTTTGAGAAGAACAGGCTCAGCTTCTTCTAGAGACAGATTGGATCCCAGACCAAAGCTCATTCCCATGGCTCCGAAGCCAGGTGATGGGACGGTGATGTCGCCAAATGGAATCTCTTTGACCATTGTGAATGAAATAGTAGTTTGAAAGGTTGAAAGATGGATATTTTGTTGACAGGATACTGTTGAGTGCTTATTCGAGTGATGATTCGATGTATATTTCTTTCGAGTGCGTTGTCTTTTTATAAATACTCATCGGAGGAGGATAATGAAATATCCCATCTTCAATGAGGCTACGGACTTAACAGTAAACTCCATCAGGAGATAAACGAAGCAACCCATAATGACGATTTACAACCATCGAGAACCGCTGTGGAGCCTTCGACCCTCGGAATAAGCCAGTCGCATAACGTTTAAAGATCTGATTCAGCGGAATGCTGATGACTCTAAAATCCGTGGACGTGAGTGGGGAATAAGCCAGTTGCATTAGCGCCACTATACGCGTATTGAGATATGAGAGTCCAACCAGTGGCGTTACATGCACTTGGCTTATTTTGCTAATAATCCTCGACTTGCATTTAGAACTATGGTTTGAATCACTTGCCTCGTAAGATGGTAAAATGAAGAAGTATATAAATCAGTGGCATTTACTGCCATCCTATATTAGTATCTTTCCATTCAGGAGTAGTTCATTGAATTCATTTCTATCACCCATGACGTCCGAAATGAAATATGTCCGGTGAGCATCTAAATACCCCTTCTCTTCCTGAACATGCCGACTAATCCAGCTTTCAGAGTTGGCAAGTCCGGTCTCAAAGTCTCCCAAATCATCCTAGGATGCATGAGTTTCGGCGACAAAAACTGGCAGCCCTGGCTTCTCGACAGGGACGAAGCTCTCCCCATTCTCAAGGAAGCCTTCGACAAGGGCATCAATACCTAGGATGTAGCCGGTACGTACTCGAATGGAGAATCCGAGAGGATCCTCGGCGCAGCTATCAAGCAATATAACATTTTCCGCTCCAAGTTGGTCATCATGTCCAAGTGCTTCCAGTTTGTCGACGAGGAGAGGGGCCCTATAGATCCCGTGACTCTCGCAAATAACGGTGGTCCTCGCGTTAATAGAGTTGGCCTCTCTCGAAAGCACATTCTTGACGCTGTGGACCAGAGCGTCGAACGACTAGGGACCTACATCGATGTCTTGCAGATCTACAGAATGGATCGTGATGTTCCTGAAGGAGATTATGAAAGCACACAATGATGTAATCGAAAGTGCAAAAGTTCGCTGCATTGGTGCCAGCTCTGTATGTTGACCTTGACCACGATATTCTTTGCAAAAGCTAACAACCGAGAAGATGGCAGCTTGGGAGTTTTAGGTGTTGTAGAATGTTGCCGATAAAAACGGACGGCATAAATTCATCCCCATGCAAGGTCTATATAACCTTCTCTATCGCAAAGAAGAGAGAGAAATGAATCCTTACTGCAACTACACCGGCGTCGGTCTGTTTTCCTGGTCTCTCCTTGACGCAGGAGTTCTTGCACATTCTTAAACAGACAGAACAGATGCTCGAGAGCAGAACGATCCCTTCCTCAAGCTACTCTTCCGCGGTGAAGACCAAAATGCCAATCGAGCCATCGTTGACCGTGTTGAGGAGTTGGCTCAGAAGAAGGGTGTCGCTATGACGCAGATCGCGCAATCTTGGCTGATTGCAAAGGGATGCATGCCTATCTGCGGTTTGGATAGTGAAGAAAGAATTTGATCAGGCAGTAGGAGCACTTCAGGTAACATTGAGCGATGAGGAGATCAAGCATCTAGAAGTGCTCTATGTTCCCAAGGTGTAATTCCCTTTCTGAATGGACATTTTAAGACTTCTGAGAGTATATGGAAGTCAAGCAATCTCAATTCTTCTATCAAAACAACATGTGAAATTCTATCAAGGATCCCATGAATTCAATGACGCTCATTATTCGTGTACTATAGGATGCCTAAAGGGCTCTGCCTATTTCTCGAGAGGAAAAGGAGTCGGGATAAAGACCTGCCGAGTTAAATGATTTTCTAATCATTTTCTAGCCAATTGTAAAATTGATATGGATATCAAACAACTTAAATCGAATGATTAACGTTGCGAAGCGATCGGATCAAGTTTAGCTTCCGAGCTGTCAATCGAGACTTTGCGCCGCATTATCTTTCAGCCCAGCAAGTTATCGAATCGCGACATTGAACTGCTTCTTCAATAAAATTCAACGTCTTTGCATACATTCGGGGTATTAAAAATTATTTATTTATGTAAGTTCATAGTTATAGATAGTTATGCGCTGATAGGTCATACAGCGGACAGCTGACGGTCTCGAAATGGTTCTGCGCAGGCTGTCATGTAAGCGTAAGCACCTAATTATATCAACACCATGAGAATGTCACGAAATTTGCAAATTTCACTTATCACCAGCTAAATAGTTTTGCACAATTCCGATTCAAATATCGAGCGGATCAATTAACTCGCCAAAGGAAATGGAATCGGAGCAAAGACTCGCCGAGTCCAGGGTTGGCAAAAAAATTA
>JAAQPG010001607.1:0-18183 GCA_013186905.1 Fusarium udum
AATAAGCTTAAGAAGTAGTAAGTTATAATTATAAAGCTTACTTATTAAGTATATAATAGTATAAAGAAATAAGTAAAAAGGATAGATTATTTAATCTAGCTTTAAAAATAAGTAGGTAGACTTTAATATAAAAGCTTAATCTTCTAGATATAGCTACTAATGAAATTACATGTAGTATAAATAAATATAATTAAAATCACATTAAGTTCCCTTAAAGAGGGATAACATTCCAGTGTTGAGGGTGGTTATAATATGCAACGATGACGACATTACTCATTTGTATCATACCCTTGATGGACAAAGTAACCGAGGCGGTGCGAAACCTACTGGATTGTGGGTTCTTATGCGAGCTTTTGCGAGGTGTTTTGTCCTTCTTGGTTAGCGTCAGCTCATGAGCGAGGATTTCTGAGAGTAGCGTTAGTGCAACCTTGGTACCCTATCCTGGCTGTTAAATTGGTTCACCGCAGAAGTAGACTATGATATAGAAAGGCAATTTGTTCAAGAGAGTCTATTCATGTCTTGGGAGATAATAGTAATCTTTCGCCCTTTTCAATTCTTAACTTAAATAGCTCACTACTACCTACTATCCCTTCTTTTATGCAGTCTTCCGCCCTAACATATAGCCTCAAATCATTACCCCCCCGATCGAACGGAGAAGAACCTCAAAGAGCCGGTACGAAAATCGATACATAGTGCTTTCAAAGATGTCGAGCACAGCCTCTTGTACGGAACTCGGCCCAACATGTCCAGTCGAAGCGACAACGTACGGCTACGTGCCAGTCCTGGGCGCAAATGCCACCCTACTTACTGTATTCATCATTTGCGCCATCATACAGCTAGTGGTTGGAACCTGGAAGCGAGTGTATTCCTACTCGTTTGCCGTCTTTTTCGGATGCGTTTTTGAGGCGGTTGGATATGCGGGGAGGTTAATGATGCACGAGAATCCTTGGTCCGGTGCAGGTTTCAAGATGCAAATTATCTGCCTCATTATCGCGCCATCATTCATCGCAGCTGGCATTTATCTAACCATGAAGCATTTCATCCGGAGCAATAACCCAGAGTATACTTTTCTCAAACCTCAGCTCTATACATGGATTTTTATAGGCTGCGACATTGGTTCTATCTTGTTGCAAGCTGCAGGGGGAGGGATTGCAGGCTCCGCTGGCTCAGAGAATCAGCATTTACTGGACATCGGGAACAATGTTATGATCGCCGGTATTGCCTTCCAAGTCGTGACGATGGTTATCTGTGGCGTGTTAGCCTCGGTCTATGCTGCACGTCGATGGTGGCATAGGGACAGGCCTGCCGTTGCTAAATTTGACCAAACCACACAAGTCTTTATGTGCGCTATAGTATTCGCATACCTAGTTGTACTTGTTCGGTGTATATACAGGTATGTAACGTTCACCCCATCCTGCCCATGAGGAGAGTACTAATTATGAGATCATTGTAGGCTACCTGAGATGGCCGGCGGCTGGGGAAACGAGTTGATGCGGAACGAGATGGAGTTTCTTGTTCTAGACGGCCTGTGAGTTCCGGATCATGAGAAAACTTGGGAACCTAGATGGCTGACCTTAATGACAGAATGGTTGCGCTAGCTAGTGTCGCCTTGACGATTGTCCATCCTGCCTTCTTCTTACCTGTTATGAGGACTACTCGCACCGAGGAGAAGGCCTATTGCCTATCCTCGCTCGCAAACAATACAGTCACCTCTAGTACTTAGGTATTGACAGTTATAAAGTTTCCATAGGTCAGTCGAGAATATATATTAGAAGTGTAATAGACATACTAGGTATAGTATTCTTCTAGGTGGAATGAAGACAGAAAGTTTACATATCTGCTAAAGAGGAATATTAATATAACTTATTTAATTAAGATAGTAATTATATTACTTTAAAGAGAAACATGTTTAGAATAACTACTGGACACTAAGCTCGTATTGCAGATAAAAGCTTCTCTATGCTAAGATTGTTGAACAGTTTTATACTTGAGAGGAGCTGCGGGTATGCTTAGCGATCGGCTGCTGAATGAGATGGCCCCCTCTTTCATGCGAATTGTAGACAGGCCATCAAAGAGACACGGATCTACTTTGTTTTATGCATGACGCCCTTGAGTTGATTAGATATCTTTCTATTAATTACCAGCATTATTTAAACAATTCATCTATAATTGCAGTTCCTGTTCGTAAACTCTTTATCACCAAAGGGAACAATCAGTCGTTTACTGAAGTCCTACAGGTCCCTTGGTTTCCCCAGCTCTGCAGCCAAGAAAAGAGAAACCCAGTTACCAACCTCAGCGATGGCGTTCCAAGCAGTATCTGACCCACGGACTATGCTAGACAGAGATTCATCGGGAGGCAGTCAAGATAATGGGACATCCCCGTCTACGTACTGCGTAAACATATCTACCGGATAGGGTTTTCTTGACAGCTGTGTCCTTGGAGAACTTCGTAACGTCATCATCGCATCCAATCTGATACTAAATGTTTGACTGACTAGAAGTTGCGAAGGTAATCGCCAAAGATCAGCCTGAGCCTCTCCATGTCAATGCTGGGAATGAACCCTCCCCCAAACTTGAGGGCATCGTTGCCAAGCTTGGATATAAGTCCAAACATAAAGCGCCACTAAAATAGATCAGTGCGCTTGCCTTGAATTTACGTGGTTTGATCAGCGTACCTGGTAGGCATTGTTCATTCTGTTATGGTAGACCAGCCAGCGTTTAGTCTTCTCCCTGTTATGGCCATACTGAAAAGAGTCATCAACAATCACCGTGACCTTATCCTCAAGTGCACTCTTGCTTTTAAGAGAGTCGAGATAGGTCGTCTGTATAAATATGACGCTTTCTTCATTATCTGTTTTATGGTCAGCGTGGCGGATGCACAAAGGGAACCATGGTATTCGCACCCTGATCTCTATTGAAGAAAGGTACTGCGTAGTACTGGGCCGATTGTGCCCGGAGGCTTTGCTGCCACTCAACCTTGACTTCAGTCGCGGAGAGCTGGTCAGCGGGGATAAAGATTTTGTGTCCCCTTTCGACAACCATTTCGATAGACACGTAATGTCACGTGAAAATATTTGGTATTGTAGGATTGTGGAGATTGATAAGCGTGAAGCATGAGAGAGTGTTCTAGTCTACGGTGGGGAATAGGCAGAGTTTATGTAGAATGTGTCTGTAATGTCTTAGCTGCGAATCAGCAGATATTGAGGGGCGAAATGCCCCCCTTGAGCTAATTCTCTTGGCTGGCTCGTTATTGTGACTTGAATACAGTACTGCATGCAAATCAGCATCTCATGAGTGAGGCCGAGGATGTCTGACGACATGGAGGATTTGGTCTCGATTCCAATGTCTCAGCCGGATTGAAGCTGGGCGGCCTGGGCAGGCCATTATACATGATGTGGCTTAGCTGGGGTGCGACACTGATTGAAACCCTCGAATGAGAATTTGGAACTTCCTGACATGTCAAGTTCGGTTGGTATTCAAACGCTGGGTGGCTGTGGCAACGGATGAACACCAGGTATTGCCAAAGTAGCCATGACCCAACGCATGAAACGAGAGTCATTTTCACAATTATCCGAATCATCACCAGATTTTCTTTCTAACCTTCCAATTTGTTGTATCACTATTCACAGAGGCTAGAGCAGAGCAGAGACTTCTAAGAGACACCGATAATGGCAATCAAACAGTTACCCGGTCATTACAGTGTCTGCAGCAGTGCTGTCCAGGTCTGGAAATCACCATGAAATCTGAGTCATATTGCCGATATCACATTCTTTCTATGCTAACATTCCGATGCGGCGACCATAGATGAGTACAAGTAACCAACATTAGAAAATGAAGACTATCTGAGCCAAAAAGAAATTTGATTCTCAGGCAGTCCGAGCTTTTAGATAGCCAGCTCCTGTTCTGTCATTAAGCTGTGGTGGTTTTGGTCTTGCTGAACCTCCAAGGCTTAATCTTCCTCTCGAAAAGTTCATCGACCTCAGCTGCAGATCGTCTAATGTATGTCAGTACACAATAATATGTAGAATGTCTCATTTTCTGTTACTTACCCCGATGTATCCGGAAGTAGAAGCCATGTGCCAATAAGGAAGGGCAGTCCGACACCAGCATAGAACCAGCCAGTCTTGAAACCCCAGTTCCACTTGTTGGCGTTGACCATGTAAGGAGTGAGCACGTTCATGACGACTCCAGCAACGCAAGTGCAGGCAGCTCCGAAGCCAGCTGTATAAGGCCGAAGACGTAGGGAAGAGATCTCGGCTATGAAGCCCCAACCCGCAGCGCCGTTGGATATCATTCCAACATCTAGAGATTGTTAGTGTCGCAGACTAATTGGGTTGATGCAGAGACTTCCTCCAGAGGCATACAAATAGAACAAATATGTTTGAAGTTGCCGTTGTTCTGGGGATGAGACCAAGAATTCCGATGACTACGCAGGATGTCCACGAAAGCGTCGTGGCGTAGCATGAGATACGGCGTCGTCCAATCTTGTCAGCTACCAGAACGACGATCAAGAGCGTGGTAATATTGATGGAAGACGTGATGCACTTGATCGTAAAAGGGTCAGCCAGGCCGGCCTGCTGGAAGAAGTAGGTTCCGAATGTCGCAAAAAGTGTGAGGCCGATGAATTGCTGTGTCAAGTTCGGCCACAGCGAGATGACAGTTCGAAGGCCATCGATCCCGCGAAAGATGGCATACCAGTGCTCCTTCTTTTGCTCAGCTTCTACCTCCCTCTCATGCTCAAAGGTCTGAACGATGATCTGATACTGATGCTCTTCATCATAGTCGACGACGCCACGGTTGAGCCTGAGCAGCTGCTTCTTAGCGCGATCTGCGTCGCCACAGCTGACGCACCAAGCAGGTGACTCCGGGAGGAAGACATAGATGATGCACATGATGCCGATTTGAGCCCATTGGGTGTAAATTGGCGTGAGCCAGATGTTAGAGTTCTTCCGGTTCAGTAGCTGCAAGGCGATATAGGCGAAGAAAGAACCGATAGTCCACCAGAGACTATAGCACATAAGAAGGCCTCCGCGGATACGAGTAGGTGCGCACTCTGAGATATAGACTGGCAAAGTCGATTGAAGACAGCCAACTCCAATACCCGCGAGGAGCTTAGCGGCGAGCCAAACGGGCCAAGTCCTGGCTAGAGTCTCGCACAAGACACTGCTGACAAGGATAGTCCAATAGGTCCACATGGCAGTCTTTCGGCCATACCTATCGGACAGGAAGGGAATCGTCAACATGCCGATGATCTGACCGACGGACATGATGGAACTCCAGCCAGCGAGAATAGGAGCAGTGAGGTATTCGTCTCCGTCGGTGTTGGTCGCAGTCGCAAATTGATGAACGAAGCCTTTGTTGGCGATGATACTGCCGTTGATACTGGCTCAGATTAGTACGACATTTATATGTAGCTGAGTGAGATGAGAAACATACCCGATCTGATATCCATCTGTGGCAGCGCTAAAAGCAGCAGCGAAGCAATACGCTGTAGCAACTTTGAAGACTTTGACGGTTTGCCATAAGCTCAGGGACTCGTATCCTGAGGAAAGCTGGCCTGCTTGGACTTTGACGTCGGATGCTTTGAAAGCTTGCTCGACATGGAATTCACCGACTTCATCGTCTAGCTTGGAGGTATCAACTTCTTGTTTGGACTTGATGGAAGACATCTTGGCTGTTGTTGATGAATGATGAAGATGGATGAGTGATATTGATCAGCAAGGTGTCCGGTGCATGCCTTTAAGTATTCTCGTCTGATCCGACAGTATGGATCTAATGTTTTCCCCATGGGGTCGTCGTAAGGGTTTTGCACGAGGTCGGGGAGGAATACCGGGGGCGAAGATCACGGACTGGAGTCTGCTTCTTGCGTCTCGTGGCAGCTGTGGGGTAGTGGTAGCCTCAGTAGGATCACGGCCCTCAAAGATGCTGCGTCTCGGGTTAAGATATTAGCCGCTTATGCCAGTCAACATGTGCGGCGCGTGATGTAAACTACTGGCGATGTAAAGGTTCGAATGCGCGCTTCATGGTTGCAATATTTTTCCAGCTGGACCTTCGTGTAGAACTAGTGCAAAATTATTGAAGCTTTTGCTCAGTGGCGGCTCTGGACTTCTGATGTTGGTCAAATACTAGACTAACTTCGGGGAGGCTCCCCGGGACCGGCAATCTGATTGGGCTCTGTTGATTGGCTGACCAGGTTCCCAGAGGTCGGGGAGCCTCCCCGACTGCCAATCAGATTCAGATGAGTGATGGGGCAATATCACTCTCCAGAGTCATGACTGTGAATCTTTAACCACTCTCGGTTCATCTTGGAGCGAGAATCGCTATTCTCGGGCTTCTTCAATTATATGTTGTTCTCTTGGAGAGTTGTCCTCCTTGACCAGCGACGCTCGCCATGTACCATCTTCTCAGACAACATGACCCAGGAAACAGGCAGTTTCGAGCCCGCAGGAACCATGTCTCGAACCTTTGAGCGCATCGCGAACGACTTACTTCCCGAACTACATCGATGCATTCGACTTCCCCAGAGGATAATCAGATTCGAGAAAGCCAGCCCTTCATTCTTCGGCGTCGAGGCTCGCAATGTTGATCATGACATCAACGACTTATCCTCCCTATCTTGGGGAAAGGGATCCGAGTTTATTCTCGATTTCGGCATCCATATGGTCGGATATCTCTCATTCCATTTAGCCTACGTTGGTCAAAACATGGACGCTCCATGTCGACTACGTCTCACCTTTGGCGAGTCGCCGCTTGATGTGACGATGGATATGAACGATGTGAATACCTGGATCAGCACAGCTTGGCTTCCCGACGAGATCATTAATATCGACACATGTCCGCAGACAATAGCCCTCCCCCGCCGATACTCCTTCCGATACCTGCGCGTTCAAATCATTGATACCTCCCCCAAGTTTAAGGTGTCGTTCTCGAATGTCCAATACGAATCAGTCAGCGCCGTCAGTCAGGACCATCAAATTGAAGCATTTGAGTTTTCAGATCCTCTCCTACAGGACATCGACCACGTCTGCATCTCCACTCTGCGGGACTGCATGCAAACTGTATTTGAAGATGGTCCAAGACGAGATAGGAGGCTGTGGATTGGGGACCTCCGCCTACAAGCTCTGGCGAACTACAGCACGTTTAAGGACTTCGATCTCGTCAAGAGGTGCCTTTTCCAGTTTGCAGCAGTCCGAAATGCGGATGGCTCATTGCCAGCCTGCATTTTCGAAAAGCCCACGTTGATGGCTTCGACAGACTACATCGCCGACTACGATGCTCTATTTGCCTCTATTGTTTATGACTACGTTGAGGCTTCTGGGGATACCGAAGCTGGGCATCTCCTTTGGGAGACTGTTCTCGACTGCCCAAAGCGGCTGCTACAAAACCTCAATCCAGATTCCCATGTCTTCGAGGCAGAACGCAGCAAGCACTTTATTTTTCTTGACTGGGCAAAGGGTCTTGAAAAGAGCGCCGGGGCACATGGCGTGCTACTTTATTGTCTGAAGACTACAAATAAGCTCGCTGCTCGACTGAATAAAGAGCCTCCCTACAACGAACTGGTACGCAAGATGACAGACGCTGCACACTCATTCCTAAAGGACGGTCTCTTTTTGTCTGGAGAATCTCAGCAGATCAGCTACGCCTCCGCCGCGTGGCTAGTTCTATGCGAGGCCTTTCCTCAAGAAATCTCCCGGCAAGCTCTCCTCGCCACAATTGCACATCCAGAAGCCGTGAAGCCACTCACGCCTTACCTATGGCACCATGTTTGTGATGCGCTCGCAATGGTCGGATGCTATGATGAATGTGTCGATCTTATCAAGTCTTACTGGGGCGGTATGGTGGAGGCAGGGGCAGATACGTTCTGGGAATGTTACGATGCAGAGGATTGCATGGCTAGTCCGTATGGGGATGTACGGAATAATAGCTGGTGCCATGCTTGGAGCTGCACGCCAACATATCTGCTTAGGACAACGCTACGGGAGAGGGTTAAGGCGAGAGTCGTGGGTAAGATTACGATGGATGAGCTAGACCGACGGTGGATTAAGAGGTCTTTAGGTGGCTCGGTAGCATAGCATATAATAAGCTGGGAATTAAGATTATTTGGGACACGGACTGTCCACCATTCATGACGCTTGTTGATTGACCCATAAGAGGATTGGCCATCTGTGTTTATTGGTGTTCACACGTTTGTGCGCTGGTATAGGAGCCCCTTTTGACTGAATCTTCGTCCTCATCACGGGTGATTGTCGCAAGTGGGGCTTAGAACACGAGGCTTTCGTACCTGAGATCATCGAGACCGTGACCAGTGTGCTCTAATTAATGTAGTCTGCAACGTAACAATGGGAACCAGTGGAGTATCCCTACGATAGCTATGGGCAATAAAGAACACAGAATCTTGGGAGTCAAACATTGGGTCAAGCATCTCCACAGACATCTTGACCTAAGATATCTAGGGTAGGCCTTTTCTCGGCGAGAAGGGAAGGAATGACATCTACACTTAAATTTCCAGCGCTAGGCCACTGTTGACTAGCACGCCCCAGATTTTTACTTCATTCATAAACCCTACACACGACGCTCGGGGACGACCCGAGCCCTCTCAATCAGCTCGATACGCTCTCTTCTTTCTCGCATAATGCAGCCTCAAGCCCAGATTCAGGACGATACCAGCCACAAAAACAAGAGAGTTCGTCTTGGCTCACAGCTAAATGTCACAGGCAGGGACCAATCCTCGGACGCCCCGCCAACCCGAAGACGCGTCGCTGTGGCGTGCAAAGTGTGTCGCTCAAGGAAGACAAAATGCGACAGCCGCTGGCCGGTTTGCAGCTACTGTGAGAAGAGCAACTCAGATTGCAGATATGACACTGTAGACCCGGTAGATCGGCCCCTGTACGTTTTTTATTTACCCTTTCTAACTGTATTAAACTGACTTGGTTGAAGGAGTCATGAGTTGGGCATGCAGATCTTGCAGGCCGTCCAAGACTTATCGCAAACTGTAAAAGAACAACACTCGCCAAACATCTCCGATACACTCTCTCATAGCCGCCATGTAACACAGCCAACAAGACATAGTGAAGCTGACTCCGTGGTCAACTTGACTGCTACACCACAGTCGATGCCAGCTCCCGAACGCCATTTCGAAAGGTTCTCTGAAGGCCTCGACAGTGTCTTGACATGGAACGTATTCCCACAAGAAGTCGAGCCTATCCCCGTTGATAACGGGAGCTTGATGGCTATGCCTGACGAGTTTCCCCCAATGAGTTTCCCAGAGCTAAAGAGGTTGCAGAAATGCTATCTCAGTACAGTTCACAGCGTCAATCCTATTCTAGACGTTGCCGTTCTCGACCAGTATGTTACAAAAGTCTCGGAAAATGGCCTGGACTGGACGACGCAGACATGTCTCGTTGCCCTTGTATGTGCCATTGGGGCATTGTGTCAGGACCCGCATGTCGAAACACCCAGAAGTAACAGCAGTTGGGATGTTGACCAAACTACGGATATTGCCTATAGGTACTGGAGCGTCGCGTGTAAAAGGCTCGGGCGGGCAATGAGTCATAATACATTGGAATCAGCACAGTGTTTATGCTTGGCAGGGTAAGACGGAATACATGCCTTCTTGCAGTTCCCGAATCTATACCAGGATGATCATACTGACATAAGTTGCAGCATCTGGTTCATGTGCAATTTACAGCCACTCGAGGCCTGGAGGTATTTCACCATGGCAGGAAACTCCTGTTATTCCGCAATATGGGCCAGGTAAGATATCACGAATTGACAGAGACGATATCAACGCTCACACAGTTCATAGGGAACCGGCTATGCCTGTCGGGCCACAGAATTCCCCTTCCAGTCCACAAGCAATCAAGCAAAGCATTTTCTACACCGCATACAAATCAGAAGTGTAAGATAGAAACTATATCTGTATGTCCGGTTGCTAACAAACCTCCGCACATAGTGAGATTCGTTACGAAATACCTAGCTTGCCTGGCTCAATGCTGGAACACATCGAGGATCGTCTCACGTTCCCGTCACCACCAGCAGCGAATTGCCTGTTCGACGAGACTATAGCTTGGTATTACTTCCTTGCAGATATCGCCGCCCGACATCTGATCAACCGCATCGTCGACGCCAAAGTTGAGATCTCTGCATGCCCTAGCGAAGTGCAAGCCAGGTCTTTACTCCGATCATACGAGGTGTTCGGCTCGCAGCTGCAAGATTGGTATATGTCCCTACCGCCAGAGATATCATTCCCGCCGCCTGATTCAACCATCTCCCCCGAGACGAATATCTACAAAAGAATCCTCCGTTCGCGATACCTCTTTATCAAGGAGCTTCTGTGTCGGCCATTCATGCGGGTCTGTCTCAACTACGACCTTGAACTTCCTAGCGCTCTGGATCATGAGATATTCAGTATAGCTTCACTGGGACTGCAGTATTGTGCTTGGAGACTCAAGGCTGTGGATCGAATGAACAAGCTGGATCATGGACTGTGGATATGGATAAGAAATAGCACTGCTTGCTCCATGATACTCATTGGTGCTGCTCGGAGCCTCCAGTTCCAGCCTGCCATTGCATCTAGACGGCTAGTACTTCCTAGAGATTGGCGAGAGACTGTTGTTTCTTTCCTACATGGGCTTGAGAAGTATTGTCATGAAACGAGAGGGGGCGTAGCTGCATGCTATCGACTTGTGACATGGGGTCTCGACGGGTTCCAACCAAACTCGCCGGAAGGGAACTCTTGTTGAGGATGAACTGTTTAGTAACATATTTTAGAAATTGTGGTGATCTTAGTCTAGTTGATATTTTGCCCCTGTTCTCAGGCGTTCCCCATACTTATAAGATATAACAATCATGCTGATCATAGCCAACGATACACCCGCAAGCAATGTATTTCCCCATCCCTGGCCGATGGCATCAAACATCTTTGGACCAGCAAGAGGCAAAAGCGCACCTCCAATACTTCTCAGTACAGTGTTCGCCGCAGTGGCACTAGCAGCATAAGTCGGGAAAGCGTCTACCAGATAAGTGCTCACAGATGTAAACACAGTGATCATTCCAAAGCCAATCATGAATGTGCCAATGATAGGCACAAACCAAAACACTCCATACTCTGTCGTCCATCCGTATACTAACAGGCCGACTGGGATTATTGCACTGCATGGGATCATAAGGGGGAGACGGTATTCGGGTTTGAGTTCGCCGCCTCGGGCCATTCTTCTCAGAATTGGATCTGAGACCATGCCGAAGAGAATAAGCCCAACAATCTGACCGCATCCGAAGCCAAGATAGATAAGGCCGACGTTGGTGACTATACCGTATTTCGTTCTAAAGGTTTCGGAGACCGTCGTGAATAGAAGATATAGAGTTCCGTAGGCGATGGCTGTCAGGAATGAGAGACCGAAGATAATCGGTGACAAGAAAAGTATCTTCAATGGGCGGGCCAAGCTTCTCTTGATGAGTTGTCTGTGCGGTGTGGTGGGCGATAAGTCTTCGGTGCCACGTTCCGCTCGTAGTGTCTTGAGTTTCCTTCTCAGAAGGGTTGGAGGATGAGTCTCTTTTTGGACGAAGGCGCAGACAACAAGAACAGCTCCAGTCTGTACCAACATATCAGTACACGTGAGATACACAACCATCAGGAAGGAGCTTACCTACCATTATAATAAGCAGCCAAAAGTTCCATCTCCATCCCAGACCTCGCGAAACATACGCACCAACAGCAGGCCCAAGGCTTGGACCCAGCAAAACAGGCATATTCCAAATAGCCATAGCCCTACCACGCTCCTGCTGAGAGAAACAGTCTGCAACACTCGCAGGTCCAATAGTCAACGGACACGCGCCCGCCAAGCCGGTTAGAAGACGGAAGATTATAAGCATAGGCATGTTGATCGACAGAGCGCATGCTATGTTTGTAACCAGGAAAGTGACCATGCAGATGCGGTACATCGGAAGGTGGCCGTAGATCTCGCTGAGCGGGGCGAGGAAGAGGGGACCGAAGGCGTAGCCGAGGAGGTAGATTGATACCATGAATGAACCTATGTTGGGATTCGTTTCGTGCATTTCGTCCATGATGGGTTGGATTGCTGGTGCGATCATGGATGATGCAAAGGGGCTGTTGTTATGGGTATGTATTAGCGAAATGGAGGAGACTTGGGCGCTTTGATGAGAGAACGTACGTTAAGAGTGTCAGAATAGATACTATCATGATGTTGGTCCATTTTTTGGACTTGGGCCAATTCAATGGCATATCTGGGTCATCTGGGCCGTCCGAATCCAGATGATGACTGAGAGTCTGAGGCGAGTCCTCGCATTTATTCTTCCCTCCCATGGCTGATGTTGGAGGGAGGGTATCCTGTGAGGTCGACTCTATATTGTTGGCCATGTCTACATTCACTGCGGTGTCAACGGCCAGGGCATAGGCAATGTCAGTCGATGGATAAGAGTCATATATAATCACCCAGTGATATGTATAGGTTCTTGAACAGCCCTTAGAAGCAAGCTAAAAAGGAATATGAAGGAAGTAAAAAAGGCGAGGTCATTTACCGTGGACGGGTCCATAGGATCGCCATCGGAATCATGGTGTTTAAATCCGTCGGCGGAGCTCCCCGATACAAAACCCACTTAGGCACTCCGCCGCCTGTCAGCAGGTTGCATACGCTAACAAGGGTTATCCCAGAACCGAGGCTCAATGTCGTTAACCTTTCGGAGTGCTCCCCTAGTGGCTCGTTATGATGAGAGCGTTTTAGAATCATCACTCGCCATGACCCTTGCGGGTGTCTTCCGGTATTCTGAAAATTAGTGTGTTTTGCTTCCGAGACGAAATAAAGCACGTATCTCGTTACACCGAAGGGTAATAATTAATTGCAATGTTTTTATTTCATCATCTCCTTTAGTTAATCGTCCAAGTCGACAAGGAAGCCATCATTTACCGCACCACTCATTTCCCGAGCCATTGGCTTTGAAAGCAGGTTTCGTCACTGATAAACACAGTTTAATTCCAATTTGAGATTCATGATCAAAGAATGAATGCCCTGATGTTTTGAGACCTCAGCCAATGTGACGGCTTGTATAAACTCCTTCTCATACTATTTAGTCTACTCCTCAAAGCCCAGTCCATCTAGTAGTTGCCGCCACATGCAGATCCCCCTCAAGCAAAATCTTGTTACTACTCGATCCCACTAATGCCTTATACACACCTCTCTCACTTACCCAGCAATGGAGCTCCTCATCCCAAAATGAGGTAGTAAATCTATCCAGAGGAATTTCTACCTTCTTCGTCTCACCAGGCTGCAGGTGTGTTTTCTTGAAACCCTTCAACTCCTTTTTAGGTCTCTGAATGGAAGACGTGGCCTCGTCGGCAGCGATGTAAAGCTGAGAGACCTCAGCTCCAGGGACGGAACCAGAATTGGTGATCTCGAAGCTCACATGTGAGAATTCGACGTGTAGCTTGTCGTAGGCAAACGTGGTATACGATAGACCGTGGCTACGAATGTCATGTTAGTTGTGTCTTGAGCAGAGTCTCGTCTCGTCTCACTCACCCAAAAGGATACAGTACGTCTCGGTCGACCTTTTCGTAGTAGCGATATCCAACATAAATATCTTCGCCATAGATGACACGTCCCCTTTCACTACCAAAGTTCAGAAACGTGGGCGTGTCTTGTATGCGGCGTGGAAACGAAAGCGGGAGTTTTCCACTAGGACAAGTCTTGCCGAACAAAACATCAGCGATGCCGTTTCCAGTCTCGTTTCCAGCTAACCAAGCATGTACGTGAGTCCTTGCACTTTCAGCCCAAAGCATATTGAAAGGGGTACCGCTCTGCGTCACAACGATGGCACCCGGAACCGCTGCTAATACGGCCGATGCAAGCCGAGGAAGTGATCCAGGAAGATCCATATGAGGCCTGTCGAAGCCCTCGGATTCTTGGTCCCTCGTCATCCCAACGCACAAGATAGTCACATCTGACTGTAACGCTGCAGAGACGGCTTTCTGGATCCCGATTTCGGGGTCAACTGCACTCGCTAGACCAACTCTTCCAGCTCCACCGCCAAAATTGACCACGCCTGGCTTGACGAGCTTGGAAGATGGTGCGCTCTCATACTCGATGGTAATGCGGTACTTTTGGCCCTGCACAAGGTTCATCTGAGCCTTTTCCTCAACGGTTCCTTTACCAAAAAAGAATGTCCCGCCTCGCTGGACAAGACTATTGTCAATCAACAGCTGACCATCGACATAGAGTCGTGCAGAACCATAGACCGCGAGGCCGAACTCAAACAATCCTGTTTCTTGGATGACGAGATCGCCTTCTACAGTTGCGTAGAAGAGCTTGTCTAGTTTCGGATGCGTGTATCCCATAAGTTGCCAAGATGAGTCGGGCAGATGGCTCTCGTCGACGAGCTCACGATCTGGTACACTGGGGTTCTGGCTGTAGAAGCGCATTCGCATACCAGGTGCTCCCTCCGGGGTGGTGACCATGTCGCTCTGTAGCAGAGGATTCCACCCATTTGCTGACGCTCCAACCTCGTATCGTACCTCGACATCAGGCGGTAGTTGGGCTACAATCCCTTCGTAGGGAGAAACAGTGTAGTAAGGCTGGAGATAAGCAGAACCACCTCCACAGAACGAAGTGGTCTTCCAATTTGGTCCTATCAAAGCAATGCTTTTGAAATTTCGTTTTAGGGGAAGTTGGTGAGCTTCGTTCTTTAGCAAGACAACGCTGTCACCGGCGAGCTTTCGGTTGAGCTGCCTGTCTTCAGGAAAATCGCGTCCACCTTCTTCTGCCGCAACAGGAACCTTTGTGCATCTTTGGATGAACTCGAGGACGTTTCGGGCTCGAGTGTCTATCGTTGATCGGGATACCTTTCGGGTTGACACGGCAAGGTCAAGAAGCTGGCCGCGTTGCCTCGTTGGCCCTGGCATCTCGAGGTCTAGTCCTGCATTGATGGCTTCGGTGGTAGAGTAGGTTCCGAACCTGAAATGAGAAAATGAATGTTAGTATTGGCTGTATCTGGAGGAGGCGGGTTTGCTACGTACCAATCGCTCATGATCAGGCCCTTCCACTGCCACTCCTCGCGGAGCAAGGAGTCAAGAAAGTCTTTGTTTTCGGAAACATGTTTGCCATTGACTTTGTTGTAACAGGCCATGACACCGCCTGGCGCCGCATCACTCAAGGCGATTTGAAAAGGAAGCATATGAATCTCCCTCAACGCGCGCTCACTAGCAACGACATTGACGCCAACCCTTTCGTGTTCTTGATCATTCGCAAGCCAGTGCTTAATAACCGACACAACGCCCGTGGATTGCACCCCCTTGATGTAAGCAGCAGCTAGTTTGCCTGTCGCATAGGGATCCTCAGCCATTGACTCAAAGCCACGGCCACCGAGGGGAGAGCGCTGTATGCACACTGTAGGACCGAGCCAGCAATGGGCGCCTTTTGCTATGCACTCGTTTCCTATCAGCTCGCCTGCTTTGTATAGGAGGTCCTGATCCCAGGTGGCTGCTAGACCTGTACCGCAGGGCAAGCAGGCTGCAGGTACGCCGTCGACGAATTTGGTGCCTCGTACGCCATTTGGTCCGTCGCTGACACGCACGGATGAAACGCCGAATGCTAGGAGGGGGTTCGTGTGCCAAAAGTCTCGGCCTGAGGAAAATACGAGCCAGGTTAGCAGCAAGTCGAGTCGTCTGATGCTGGGGGAGAGCCTGTTAGATTGTTACGCACCAGAAAGCAGAGATATTTTGTCAGAGACAGACGCGTTTTGGATGACATGTTCAATATCAAAACCGTTAGGCACGTCATCATGGGTTGTTCGTTTCAAAACCATGGTTGTACAAAGACGTGCGTGTTGGATAGAATAACTCAAGGATAAACAATGCCCAAAAAGGGCTAAGGCAGTTAGCTACCCAACTTATATATCTTGTGAAGGATAAACATTAATGGAGTAATGCGTGCATGACCTCGGGGTTGACGCCGATGGAGTTGAGTCAGTGGGGAAGAATCGGGGAGTCTCCCCGATCAACCAAGAGTCATATGCCAAAGATGATCAGCTGAGAAACGACCCTCGCACTACCCCTTCTAATAACTCTTTCAAGTTAGAGCAGCCCCCATTCGGCTCTTCAAGATACTGCTGTACCCACGCTGCACCCCGCGCCACCGCGCCTCTCCAAGTCTCAGGCAGCGTCACACTCCGCACAAGACGAAAAGCTTCATCCTCTTGTGCCAGGCGATGAGCCTTATCAACAGCTGCTAAGATCAGTGCAGCGCTGTTAGCGACTCTAATACCGTACCAAGTCCCCTGGTGCCGATGCCCCGCGACCTGACCGAGTTTCAAGATGCAGAACCGTACACACTGCGATGCGTACGAGCTGATTATGCCGTGTAGCGAAGGATCCATGTCGTCTGCTAAATGGTCCACGCAGAGTCTTACGAAAGGTCGTGAGACTAGCTCGCAGAGGGATATGTACCTATGCCGCAGAATAAAGACCATGGGATCGGTAACGGCTTCAGCCGTGAAGCCTTGAGGAGTGTCGAAGTGGAAGATGGGCGGGAGTGATGAGTGCCAGTCTGATATCTGCGACTGCATCATCTCGGCTTGAGAAATCATACGGCGCACGTGTCTCTCACTAGGAACCTCGGGCACTTCAGAGTTCATCTGCGCAAGGCGATTAATAACGTGTCGCGCGGCGATCTCGCTGAGGTAGTAGTACCAACTCCGCTCCCTATCGTTGGCATCAGGATGAGAGTCAAAGTCAGGAGGCTGGGGAAACGCGAGGGGCACATAGGCATTGTCGAGGATCGGTTGAGTCGGCAGTGGGAGCTCTAGCCGTAGCTCGCATTCAGACTTCCAGATTGTAAAACACAGAGCCTGCATGAGGCTGAACTCGTTGGAGCATTCATCGCGACTTGACAGTTCCCCGTGTGTTAAGCCAAGGGTATGCCAGGCTGCACCGGCTAGGTTGAAGTGCTTCCAGGCTTCGAGGGGCTCTAGGCGATGCATGTACCATATCCCCGCTAGGCATAAGCATTGAACAGCCTGCACGGTGTTCTGGGCCGACGCATAGCCAAGACGCTTCACAGCCACGCTCCAGAACTGCATCGATAGTTCTATCTCGGCCTTCTTTTCAGGCGTTACCTCAGGACTGCTTGACATTTCTGTATGCGGGTCTGTTATGGCCGCGTTGGCACATACCAAAGCCACGAGGCACGCGCTGGTCGACCAGTCGAACCCGTTCTCAGCAACATGTATCATACGATGCAGCTCGTCAAGATCTATAATGGGATTCTTGGTGTGCAGAGCTTCAATGTACTTAGTCTCCAGCCATGCGAGCTGAGGATAGCTTGTGTCTGGAACAGGGTAATTGCCTAGACCTGGGGGAGTGTTCTGGGCGAATAGACAGGAGTTGGGCCGATCTGCGGCGAATATCTTCCAGCTGAGTATTGACTCGACGCCCTGTGGTCGCACAACAACATTCTGCGGTACAGCCCAGTTCTCAAGATTTGGCTGACGCACCGACGATGATAGAGAACCGGCTGTCTGCGCAGGCGATGGTTGTGGCGAGTGCTGATTCTCGACTATTCTGGTCAAGTGGTGAATAGCTTGTAGGATCTCAGCTCCACTGACCGAGCTGCTTAGGTTAGTAAGACCAGGTCAAGAGAGACAGACATTAGCATACCCTGGATCCTCATCTACTGGATAGATGCAGGTCAAATGGCGTTTGAGGCAGAAGCCACATGTCGGCCTTCGATTGTCGCATCTGGTTTTTCGGGTGCGGCACTTCTGACATGCCGTGACGCCCCGGGACTGGGATCTGGGGAAGGGAACGTGAGCTACCCCGGATGAAGAACCGTCTGCCATTGATTGATTGTAAGTGACTGTAGTATTGAAGGTGGAGATGGGTAGGTTATGTTGAATGCGAGTGTAGGGTCGGGGAGGGCCGATGGTGATGATTTATCATTTTGATGCCAGGGCTGGAAATTCATCGGAGCGGGGCCCCGACAGCAGCATTACAGCACGCACGTACGTACAGTCAGCCACACTCACAGTAGGTTAAGTTAGTGAGTCTAGACCATTCACACTTACTGCAATCTCCCCACAGCTGAACCATATCCCCTCCAACTAAGCTTAAGTTGGATCTGGGGACTGCAACATCGACCAATCCCCAGATTCTCGGACAGCCCATCTAAACCCCATGGG
>JAAQPG010001612.1:0-11651 GCA_013186905.1 Fusarium udum
CTATAGGTATTTTAAACCCTGGTATGACCTATAAAAGCTGCTTCCTCTAGGGCTAGATCTAACAAGCCATACTGAGTTAGAAGCAGCTGACCAAGTCGAAGTCGTCAACGCAATGCAGGATTCCAAAACCAATGAGATGGAAAAGTCCCAAAGATCTATTCGTCAAATCTTCTCTGATTCTATTAACGAAATTGTACGTTCTTTCCTCGATTATCTGCGCATTCTATTGACACCCTTTCTAGGGAAGAGGCGAGTCAGAACTTTTTCGTGCTTTTTGCAACAACCAGGAACAAAAAGAAAGAGAGTCGGAAGAAAAGGACAAGCAACTGGATAAATTAAAAAAGGCAACAAGAAAGGCTGCCCATCTCCTATACCTGATCAAGGACATTCGAGATGAGTTGAACATCTTGAGAACCGTTGCTGGATCTCAGCAGAAAGTTCAGTCTGCAACAATACGACACGGACCCGAACCAACATGTCATACACGTCAAGGAATGGATAATGACCTCACATCCAGATACATATTTGATGACATAATAGAGCTTGATAAGGCCGCCACCCAGATTCAGAACGCTGTAAGCTAGTTCTGAGCCCACAACATTGTTAACTGCTGACATTTATTTGTAGCTTCACACAACTATTGCACTGCAAGACAGCCAACTGGCAAATCTTCAAGCGGAGCAATCTGCAGATCAAGGAAGGACAGTATTAGTCTTTACTCTATTTACGATTGTATTTGTAAGCCCTCACCCCACTTGTTTCGAAACAAGATAGGTACTAAACACTCAGGTGCCTCTCTCATTTTTCAGCTCTTTGTTTGCGCTAGATGTGTCTTCTTTTCTAGAAGCTCCGACATGGTCTCTGCTAAGACTCTGATCGTTATTTGTAAGTGTTTGACAGACGGTAGTCACTTCCAACGTTTAATATTCCTTCATATAGTTACTGCTCCTCTGCCATTACTTGGTGCAGCTGGAGCTTATGCGCTATGGCCAAGAAAGCCTATGTCTTCTGGACCGCAAGACGTAGGCAAGCATAAAAACTCAAAATCAAAGCCTGCCCTAGCCAGCATCTCCAAAATGGCATCTTCTCATAGCGAGAATGACCACGATGATACAGTTATAAAGACTGGAATCCGAAATAGGTTTAGACTAGGCAAAAGCGGTCAGAATAGAGGAAGCATTAACCCAGAGGCTGTGGTATGAAATTGATAGGGGGAAAGTACTTTTTATATTATATACCCTGCTACTATTTAGTTATAAGACATTAATTTAATATAAAAAGAACAGGTTAAGTATAGTCTTTTTCTTTAAAGAGTATTAAGTTTATTATATTTAGCTAATATATTCAATTAAAGTCAGCATAAGGCAACTAACAGCAGATAACCATAACTAACCAATTCTTAGTAGATATTATAGACGGGCGGGTCTTTCTTTTAGGGAAGAACTGGCCAGCTAATAGCCTGGAGGCGGCTGGCTGATTGGCGAAGTCATTTTAAGCATTGACTGAAAACTTGCAGCATAAGAGGCAATAGGTGCGCCAATCTGTTTGCCAACATTCAATAGACTAGGCTAAAGGCAGTACGACTATAATGGCTCGGGATAATATGGATACGATTACTTAGTATCAACTAATCTTCCTCCAACTTCTTCTGCTCGAAGTCTTGCGACCCATGCTCAACCGCCGCACTATGGCCGTCGAACACAGCAGCAATAGCTTCGAGACTTGGGCCCTTTGTTTCAACAAAGGACTTCCAAACCACAGCAAGCTCAATAGCAAGCCAAGCCACATAAACAAAGTAAAACTTCCATGCCAATGCCTGAAGACCAATAGGGTTGACCATGGTGTTGATAAAGTTACTCGCCTTGCCAAAGAACATGAGGAGTGAGAAACCCTTGGCACGAATAGGGTAGGGAAGAATCTCGACAGGGTATGAGTAGAGGAGCGCGTTGAAGGCCAAGTTGTAGAAGAAGTAGAAGAGGAAGAGCATAGCGATGACGGCTTTTCCTGCGGCGGTGTTGTGGTCTTCGTTGAAGAGACCAGCGCAAAGGGTCTGTGATGCGAAAATGCCAAGCATACCTCCTACAGAAATGAGGAACTGGGTTCGGCGCTTCATGTAAGCAGTGAGGAATGCTGACGCCACTGAGGTGAGCCAGTTGAAGATCATGAGGCAGCCGTTGAGAATGTTGCGCTCTCGAGCATCGGTTACACCAACGGTTTCGAGTACACGAACAAGATAATAAGAAACGAGACCGTTGCCCGACCATTGACTGAAGCAGCCAAGACAGACCAGGATAAAGACCCGCTTTCTGTTGCCAGGCGATTTCAAGAGGTCTTTCCAACCTGTCTCATTGCTGACCTCAGCTTCAATGACATTTCGCATCTGGATAAACTCAAGCTTGACAAGCTCATCGTCTTCGTTCCCATTAGCATGCCACTTAATCAACAGCGTCTTGGCTTCTTCACTGCGACCATTCGCGATGAGCCATCGAGGAGACTCGGGAAGAAGAAAGACGCATGTAATGGGAAGCAGAGCAGGGGCAGCCTGTAAAAGAGACGGGATTCTCCATGCCCATTCGCTCTTGATGCTAAAGGTTCCAAAGGTCACCCAAGCAGCGAGGATGGCACCAATGTACCAAGATGTCTGATATAGGGATGTGATGACTTGTCGTTCTTTGGGATGTGCGAGTTCTCCGATGAGCATTGGGGCGTAGGCGTTTGCGAAGACGAGACCGAAGCCAATGATGAAGCGGGAGATGAGGAACATGGCGACTAAACACGAGTTAGATGTGTTGAGTAGTGATGGCTGGAACACGTACAGTGAACAGAAGCACCTTGGATGACTGCGCCGATGATCATGATAACTGCACCAACAAAGATACCCATTCGTCGTCCCCAGCGATCACCGACCAAGCTAATAAATGGTGTCGCGACAACGCATCCGAGAGGGAGGATGGCGGACATGATACCAAGCAGTGCACCACGAGGTTGACCAAAGTCTAGAAGAATTGAGTCAATGCCATGACGAAGCGGATGTTGTGATATCGTGAAGACTTACAGTTATCCCAAGACGGTACGGCCTGAAGACCAGACATCATACTCGCATCGAATCCCAAAGTGATAGCAGCTGCCAAACAAGTTGGGATGATGAGGAGATAGAGACGGAGAAGGTTCTTGTTCTGGTAGAATGGAGGCGCGACGGCAACGAGCTCCTGGATTCTCTGGTCGAGATTAAGGATCTGCTCGTCAACGACATGGCCTGCATTCTCCGCCATGGCCACATCCGTCTTGCCTTCAACACTATTCTTGCGCATTTTGAGATCTGGATAAGTTGAACAGAAGAAGAGTGATGTTGAACCTGTAATCGAACAATGTTAGATGCAACGTCTTGACCTTTATTATAGTCACCGTCACAGCGGTATGGGGCTCTCAATGCCCGTGGAGTAGCATTGCAGTGCGGGGATCCCCGAGAAAAATCTGCCTGACTCAACGACCCCACGGGGCTGGAGGCAACATGGAGTCATCTCCACAGACCGGGAGACGCATGTTTAGCGATATACGAGATTTCGGGCCACACCCGTCATTGCATGACTCGTGCAACGGATGCTTCCCGTGCGCAATTTCCCCTCCCGCGGAGCAAGAAAACTTCAGACTTTACACCAAGCTGCGAAACTAAACTGGTCTAAGATCTTCAAAGCTTTTACCATTTTATCCTAAGTTTACCCAAAGATATCTGTCACTTGGGATAGAGGGACTTGGTTTTCTTGTCCCCCCTTGCTCTCAAACAATTGGCGCCAAAGAGCTTCTCATTCAACTGGACTAGAATTATATTTATTGCCCAAGCCTCTTTGTTTTGATCATCCAAGGTATACCATTAGCATTCTCACTGTCATTACCTAACTCGACAGCTCGGCAGTATTCTCATCATGACACCCACCAACGATCTCATCTCCAAGCTCACAATAGAAGAGAAAGTTAGTCTTTTAGCAGCCGTTGACTGGTGGCGCACACCAACCATCAAACGAGATGACGTCTTTATTCCCCATTTCAAAATGTCCGATGGTCCCAATGGCGCTCGCGGGGAGAGCTACGTAAGCGGTATCACAGCAGCTTGTTTTCCCTGCTCAACCGCCATCGGCGCAACCTTCGACCAAGATCTCGCATACCAACTTGGCAAAGAGATCGCGAAAGAGACCAAGACAAAATCTGCGAATGTTCTTCTCGCACCGACCATGAATATTATCAGATCTCCGCTCGGTGGGAGAAACTACGAGACTTACTCTGAGGATCCGTACGTCATTGGGACTTTGGCATCGGCGTTTGTTCGTGGTTGTCAGAGTGAAGGCATAGCAGCCACGCCGAAGCATTTCGTCGCGAATGAATCTGAAAAATCAAGGACGAAGATGACGTCTAACATTGATCGTCAGACATTGCGGGAGATTTATATGCTTCCCTTCCAACTGGTGATGCGTGACTCAGATCCCTGGTGTTTCATGACCTCATACAACCGTCTCAACAGAGAGTACTGCGCGGAGAGCCACTGGTTACTGGAAGAAGTGCTGCGCAAAGAATGGGGTTTCTCAGGTCTTGTTGTTTCAGATTGGATGGGGACGTACTCAACTGCTCAGGCACTCAACTCTGGTCTGGATCTCGAAATGCCGGGCCCGACGAGATGGCGTGGCGATAAGCTTCTGAAAGAGATTGAAGCTGGCAACATTACCATTGACACTCTTGATAAGAGTGTCAGTAGGGTCATTGACCTTGCACGAAAGACTGGCCGTTTTGAAGATCCTATTGAGAAGCCAGAGCGGTCAGTAGAAGACCCAGACCGCCTTGAGTTCATCACCTCCCTTGCAGCAGATGGAATGGTCCTCCTCAAGAACAACAACAATATCTTGCCACTACCTCCAAAAGCTTCAGTGGCTGTTATAGGTCACCATGCTCTGCATCCCAGTATCGGCGGTGGAGGCAGCGCAAAGGTCTTGGCTCAGCACATCATCTCGCCTCTTGAGGGCCTCAAAGCTCAAGGCGTCGACTGCCGTCACGCACCAGGCGTTCCAGTCTTTGGCGCCCTACCCCACGCTGAGCCAGAGACCATTTCACCTGTTCTGTTGTGCTGGTTTAATGGCTCTACAATCGGCAAGAACGTCGCTCAGGTGCAGGAGATCGCGTTGCCAGAGTACATGATCAAGGAAGCCTGGCCTGCGTATCTCAACAAGGAGTACTGTACTGCAATGTCTTTTACGCTACGCCCAACGACAAGCGGAAATCATGTATTCTCCGTCATCACAACTGGGAAGGCAGATGTGTTTGTCAATGGCGAGAAAGTATTCCATCGTCCACAAGAGCCAATCCTTCTTCCCGAGTCCTTCTACTTTTACAAAGCCAAGATTGGGCGACGCTTCACCCTTGATATGACAGCTGGTCGGGAATACAAGGTTGAGCTGCACTCTTGGGCAACTGATCCGGAGGTGCTCTCCAAGATTGGAGGAACCATGTTTCAGGGTGCCAGTCTTCGCTTCATGGAGCACGTGGATATCCCTGGTGCTATTAAGCACGCTTCAGAAGTTGCTGCATCTTCTGACGTTGCTGTTGTGTTTGTTGGCACGACGAATGAGCTGGAGTCTGAGGGCTATGATCGCGATACAATGGACTTGACATCTGATCAGTACGACCTGATCAACGCAGTGGCATCTCGCAATACTCGCACCGTCGTTGTTAATCTTTCAGGGTCTCCTGTCACAGTATCTCCCTTCATAGACCAGGTTCCAAGCTTTCTCCAAGCTTGGTTCGCAGGTCAAGAGTGCGGCCATGCCATCGCCCGCGTTCTACTCGGACAGGTGAGCCCATCAGGTCGTTTGCCAATGTCATGGCCCAAAAGAAATGAGGACAATCCAGCTTATGGAAACTTCCCCTGTGATGATGATCTGGAGCTTAATTATGAGGAGCGTCTTAAGGTTGGGTACCGCTTCTACGATGATGAGGGTGCACCAGAGCCTCAGTTTCACTTTGGAGAGGGACTGTCTTATACAGCCTTTGAGCTGGTTGGTCCGATTAGTACGAACCCGAGGTTTGGAAACCCGGAGGATACCGAGACTTCACTGGTGTTGGAGGTGAAAAACACTGGGGATAGGGATGGTAAGCAGGTGGTTCAATTGTATGTGACCCCTCCGCCATGCGATGGGAATCCACGACCGGTTAAGGATCTCAGAGCGTACTGCAAAGTATTCATCTCGGGTGGGAAGACTGAGAAGGTTACGTTTAAGCTGGACAAGTACGCTTTCAGCTACTTTGATGCCACGGTGGATAAGTGGAAGATGCCCCAGGGCGAGTTTCTTCTGCATTTCTGCTTCAGTTCAGCAGAAGCACTCCGAACCGTCGGCGTTACGAATCCGGAGACGCAATACTGGACAGGGCTGTGAAGCACTGAAGTTGGTATTATACAGCTAGTAGATAAAAAAGTCAAGCTAGTGGTAGAGGAAATATGAACTCGTCTCCAAACCCCAGACCGCCATACGTTGGCATACCGCCGTCAATACTCCAGTCCCAATTATCATGAAACAGCGACGCCATGAAATCAACGGGTTCTGCCTGCCCCTCTGTCGTTTGAGGGACATTCCCGTCGCTGTTCTCACCTTCAGGGCTGACAGGCACTCTGGGAGATGATGACCGAGACGGAACTGCAGAGTTGCGCATGGCTGGATACCTAGGCATTAGCGACAGGGTCCTGGTAGTTACGCAGCAATACGTACAAAAGTGAGCAGACCGTGCTTGGTCTTTTAAAAGTTGTAGATGGTCTAGGTATCCCCTCGCGCGGGCATTTTCCCTGCCGATGTCCCGAAGAAGTACGGCAGTGTTGTCCCAAGTGGCGTCGAGCTGTTGCTGGTTGAAGTGCGTACTTCCTCCAGCTTGGGCGCACTCGGCGAGGATGATTATGCCGCCGCAGGTCATGAGATCTAGAAGAGTAACATGTCAGCAGTGCAGCCGTAACAGCGGGGAAGAGAATTGCCATACAAAAGAATCTGAACCACCATGCTCCTGTGGCCTCTCTTTCCCACGCGGCCCGCAGGGATGCCGATAATTCGTAGGCAACCTGAACACAGGTAGTGGCGCACTGAGCCTGAAAGACATCCTGCAGAGTGTTGCCTTCGATGCCGGCCTCATCCACACCCCGGCGTGTTCGTGGTCGCCTTGCTGCAGCGCAGAAGGAACTGAAACTAGGCCGGTACAACAAGATTCTCAGGTGGAGGAACCTGGCGTGAAGCACATTTGTCTGCCGTCTCAGAATTTGGCCTCTGGCTCCTTGCTGCTTCGCTGTGTCGACATCCCACCACCTTAGATCGTTCACCAGAGAACCTTTAAAATCTTCGAGCAGACCGTCTAGACGCACAAGGGCGCTGAAGTCGGAGGATGGACTTGGCCAGTAGATCGAAGACAGGATCTTGCCGAGAATCTTTGCTAGTCGGATATTCTCGACTACGAAGAGATTCTGTGATACTGTTCCTTCTGGTTGGAGACATGAGCTGTTACCAGGGCAGATGAACTCGTCGTCGACAGCAGCTGGAACGCAAACGCCCTCTGTTACTTGCAGAACTGGCGGTCTCCCCAAGGTCATGCAGACTGCCCTGAGATAGCGTTAGCCAGTAATTAGTACGTGACCTCATCGAACATGACTAACATCTCGAGGTGTAAGCATCCATACCAGACCCTTCGACGCACTTCATTCTCCATGGCAGATCTCCGATCAGCATGCTTGTCTGTGTGTAGGCCCAGTCCCACAGCGATGCGACAAGCCAGGCCGACGGTGTTATAACACCTCATGGGGTGCTCGCTCGAGTGCGCGTAGTCGCCTGCCAGGAGTAACGCCTGCACATGTGACAGGTCGCCCTTATCAAGGACATCCATCTGCAACAAGCTTCTCATTCTTGAACTGAACATGGCCGAGGCAGATTCCTTCTCCGGCAGGTCCGAAAGCTCGCATCCCAGGGCGAACATGGCATTCAGGGCGCAGAAAAAGGTTGTTTCAGGGCACCGGTCTCCTCCCAGGCCAATATCGCCGGTCTGGCCTGTCTCCGCCCCCGGATATCCACCAGGCGTCCATAAGGACTCGTATCGTTTTTTGAACCAAGTAGAATGCGTCCAAGGATAGAAGATGTGCACGTTGTCGAAGTACAGATCCAGAAATTTATCGGCTACTTGTCTTGGTGGCAACGCAAATTCGGCTGTTAGAAGTGACGTTGCGGAACTCCGGTCCCGATTCCGAGGTGGGGCCGCTGAGCGACGGCTTCGGCGGTCGGGGTGAGGAACCTCTCGGAGAAGGGAGTGGACCGAGGATTGACCAAAGAACTCATCTTCTTGACGGTCGAGGGTGAGTGTTGTAGCGCCCATTGTGCTCACGGGGCTTGGGCCGTTTGTCGTGACGTGGATTGTACCGGGTCTGGGGCTTTTGGGGGTGAGTTCTGCATCGTGGCGGAGCTGGTCAATCACCAGTTGCATATCCTGTACTTGTTTTTGCAGCGATGCGATGTACCTAAACATTACATGAGGATTGAGTCAATTATTCAATAGAGTGTGACTTACTCTTGCTCACTAAGCTGCTTCGCCGTGCCGGCAATAACAGTGTAAACGCATCTCACAGCGGGTTCCCCTCTCTTCCTACAGGGATTACACACAGGCTTCGACCCATCGCATTTGATCTTCCGTTCGCGACAAGTATCACATGCCAATGCGACTCTTTTTCGCTTTGCCGGACGAGCTACGATTTCTTCTTCCTGTGCTTGCGGAATGTCCATTGCGAAGAAAAGAGCGGGGGGGAATTGATGAAGCCGAGATTGGGGAGAGGGTCTGCCTTTTTCACGGGCTGTACCCGGTGTTTTTCGGTTGGAATGCTATGGGAAACGGGAAATATCCGTGACACTATGCGCATTTGGGTTAGAGGGTTGGAGAGGGAGAGTCTACCCGGGACTTATAATCGGCTCATGGGTTCTCTTATGTTCAAGGCCCCAGATGCCATGAAAAGTCTCACCGGGTGATTGTAGGTGCTAATTCATATTTGCCAATTTCTCTAATCCAATTCTATCATGCTCAAGACACCATATCGTGCCCTGCAGGGGTGTTTGAGAAAGCCTTCATCACAATGTGTAGTGGGTCTGACAACAAACCGCGCTTCTCAGCTTGTCCGGAATATCAGTAACGGCAAAAAAGAGTCCAGTGGTCAGAGTCGGACACAAGAACAGCGAAAGAGACCAGTTCTACTTGCCTCGGCATTATCTGCAACAGCAACAACCATCGGGGGAACATTACTGTATACCATAGTCACCAATGACAAGCAGAAAGACGATGATTCCCAATATGCAGGTCGAGCAGAGATGGAATTGGTAAGCCAAAAAGAAATAATGATAATGACCAAACAGATCTAATTGAGAGAATCAGGCAGTTGAAGAGATACGGAAAGCACTCGGAGAAGATGCAGTTAGCATAGAAGATGAGATATTGCATTCTCACGGCTACTCGGATTGGTCGACTATTAATATCGATCGGCTACCAGTTGCTGTCACATTCCCCAAGACGACGGAAGAAGTTGCTACAATTGCAAAGATATGTCACAAGAGACGCGTACCGATGAGTAAGTAATTCCCCGAGAACGACAAAGCGAGCATAACTAATGGCTCAAGTTCCTTATTCTGGCGGTTCGAGTGTTGAAGGCCATTTCTCAGCACCTTTCGGCGGCGTGAGTGTCGATTTTGTGAACATGAACCAGATTCTGGAAGTCCATAGCGACGAGTGAGTGGTACTGTAAAAAGATTTGTTAAGAGTGATGCTAAGTGTGCAGCCTAAATGTCGTCGTTCAACCTTCTGTTCCATGGATGGACCTGAATGAGAAGATCAAAGACACGGGTCTATTCTTCCCCATCGATCCGGGCCCTTCTGTAAGTCTTTCCATTGAACGGGAAGATGTTTCTTCTTACATATATCGCAGGCCCAAATTGGTGGTATGGTTGGAACAAACTGCAGGTCAGTACACCTAACTGAGGGAAAGTACCAGGTCTAATAGTTCGTTAGTGGGACGAATGCAGTCAAGTACGGTACCATGAGAGACTGGGTAGTCAATCTCACAGTGGTACTAAGTGACGGCACGGTTCTAAAGACCCGACGACGACCCAGAAAGTCATCTGCAGGCTATAACCTTAACTCACTCTTCGTAGGATCAGAAGGCACCCTGGGTTTCGTCACCGAAGCCACGTTAAAGTTGGCTCCCATCCCCGAGCACACAGGTATCGCGGTAGTCACATTTCCATCAGTCAAAGCAGCATCGACCATGGCCATCGAAGTCATACGTCGAGGCGTACCGATCAGTGCCGTCGAAATCCTCGATGAAGTCCTGATGAGCGTCATCAACAGAATGGGCGCAACCTCAAGAAAGTGGAATGAAGTACCGACGCTGTTCTTCAAGTTCAGTGGCAGTGATGCTATAGTCAAGGATAGTATCGCGCAGGTCCAGAGTATTTCCAAGAAGCATCATGCAAACGGTTTCCAGTACGAGAGTGACCTGGAGAAGCAGAAAGCTCTGTGGTCAGCTCGGAAAGAGGCACTCTGGAGCATGATGGCACTTCGCGAAACAGATGGACATGTTTGGTCAACGGATGTCGCTGTCCCTCTATCCCGAGTATCCGAGCTTATAGGTCAGTTCGCTTGCTCAATTCTTTCCCTCACGGATAGTACTAACTATTCATAGACCTATCCAAGAAAGAACTCGTCGAACTAGGATTATTTGGTAGTATTCTCGGACACATCGGCGACGGCAACTTCCACGAGACAATCCTATTCGAAGGAAGCCAGCGCAAGGAGGTCGAGGACTGCGTTCACAAAATGGTCTCACGAGCGATTGAGATGGAGGGAACATGCACGGTAAGCAATGCAACTTATCTGTAAACAGACATATCTAACCATGATGCCCAGGGTGAGCATGGTGTTGGGCTTGGAAAGAAGGAGTTTCTTCGGGAGGAGGTAGGAGCGGTACCGATTCAAGTCATGAGAGCTATCAAAGCGAGTCTGGATCCACTTTGGTTGATGAACCCAGGAAAGATCTTCGATCGGAAAGACTAGAATACTAAACAATAGAGGGATGCGGGATGATCTGATCTGTGTACTGTAAATAATCGGCGATACAATAAGCGGCCATGTCGAGCGTGACAATCACCAGATTTCAGCCATAAGCGGCGACAGTAAGCGGCGTGTCCATTGGCCATCTTATAACCCGATTAGTTACATTCTGTTCTCCAAAGACCCTTTCAGGGCACCTTTGTGTTGCATCGCTTGCGGTGATCCCGCAATTCGAGCGGGCCGTACCTAGAGTAGAGTTATTACTCCGTAGTCTGTCCATTCAGCTATGCCGAATTTTATAGGAAGATACACAGACTTGGCTATATAATCTTGGAGGTTTCTTCGCATTCTACAGATTGAGACCAACCATCAAAGTCTCTTTCATCAACTGTTCTACACCAGACATCAAACTATCCAGCATCACATAATGGTCTCTCTTCGCGACATCAGCCTTCTGCTCCTCGCAGTCCCCGCCATCGCAGCCCCAAAAACCCCCGCCGAAATAACCGTCAAAACCCCCCCCTCCTCCCCTCCCGCCGACACCTCCAAAG
>JAAQPG010001625.1:0-10123 GCA_013186905.1 Fusarium udum
CGTTTCGCCTTCCGTAGTTGGCGGGTCGACCTTAGATTGGCGACCTGAAGTGGGGGATCAGCAGCTGAAACCCATTTCGACCAATCTTCACGTTACAACCGCAATACAATCATCATAAACATGTCGAACACGCGCATTGAGATCGACCCTGAGGGTGATACTCTCATAATTCTCCCAGTACAACCTGCTTCAACTCAATCCGAGACCCCAGACTCTCCTACTGAGAAGCACTACCTTTGCTCCAAGAAGCATCTAACCCTTGCCTGTCGTCGGGCAGCAAAACTCTTCTCAAGTCAATTCAAAGAGGCCTCAGTCAAGTCAGACGGCCTTTATCACTGGAAATTCGAAGGCATCTTTGACGCCGAAGCATTCGAGCTCGTTTTGAAGATTATCCATGGCAAAACCCGTAATGTTCCCCGCAGTGTCAAGCTGGATCTGTTGTCCGACATTGCGACGATCGTCGATGATCTAGAGTGCCATGAGGCTGTGGCGTTTTTCAGCACAAACTGGCTCTTTGGATGGACTGTTGAATGGCTTCAGCCTGGACAGTTGAGGGACAAGCCATTGGCTCAGGTGATTCTCGCATCCTTTGTCTTTGAGCACGCATCTCTCTTCCAGACCTACACAAAAATGGCTATAAGGCACAATATTGATGTCGTATCGACTTATGATCTGCCAATCCGAGCAGATGTTTCTGGTATGTCAGGTAGTGCAGATTCATGACTCAACTGACGATTCAGATAAAATCGAAAGCACAAGAATCGAAATTCTGCAGCGTCTTGTCGATGGGCTAGAAATCCTCCAGACCAAGATCCTTGCTGACAAGGTGGGTTGCAATGAAGCATGTCGAGCCATACTGCTGGGAAGTCTGCTGCAAGGAATGAAGAGGGCTGGAGTTTACCCCCGCCAGTCATCGCCATTCCCCAAGTTATCCCTCGACGCTGTACTCACATCGCTGGCCAATGTGCAGTCGCCAGCCTATTTCGGACCGCAAAGTCAAGCACCTCTCCTCAACTATTCTGGCAGATGGAACCTTGATCCTACATCTGCGAATCTCGTATCTGGGGGTCTTCTAGGATATCCATCTGGTCTCGTCCAGGGTCAACCAAGGCCTGCACCAGCTGGGACCAATACTCCTTCTGCATCGGCACCTCAGCAGACTGCCGGCACCGCTAGGCCCAGTCCGCCTCTTAGTAGTCTTTTTGGTAATAGCAGTGCTTCTCGAAACACCAACACTCAACCACCGTTCAACTTTGGTCGCCCCTCTCCCTCTCCGGGCGAGCTCTCCGGTACACCGACTGTGTCTCAGAACACCAAAAGCCCTCAAGTATCTTCTCAATCTGGAACTAAAGGTTTATTTGGTAACAGTGGTTCAAATGCTGGGACCACTCCCTCAACGACAGAAAACCCAGAGCAGCCTGGAACTCTCGTTAGGCATAACTGCCGTCTGAAGGACCTTATTGAACCCTTGCTGGTGGCGGCTGAAAAGGAAATCACAGGACTGAAGCTCACAGACTTCCCTCGGCCATAGCGGCATGACGCTTATAGTTATAAGAGAGTGTTAAGGCGAATGTAAATAAAATATGCTATGTTGTATTATGGATTGTCGTTTCCGTTAATCTTTTCCCAAGGCTCGCTGCTAGAGAGTAGAGACTCTGTTCCGCCCACAACGAAGTGAGTTATGGCCATAACCTGATGTAAACCGCGCACTTAACTCGCCCTTAACTTCCATGAGTATCGTCCGTACAATCAACTATACAAGACTATTTGAATGCAGCCCCATCCCTCTCAAGAGCCCAATCAACCAAAAGCTCAGGACTTTCCTCAATCTCGTTCCTACAACCCATCAACCACTTCCATTCACTTTCGATGGCATCTGAATTACGAACCCATTCGTCGTAAAGTTCCTCAAGAACCTGGGGTAGCGAGTTCTCAGCATCACTCTCTTTCGCCTGATCCAACAGATCTTTCCATTGCCTGCGACGGGTGTTGATGAGGCCAAGATCTGCACGTAATAAGCTCAAGTTGTCGCCTGGGTTAAACCAAGGTGTTTGCTCAAGGAGGACTCTCCACTCCCCAGCCTCAACTTGTGGAAGGTGGCGAACCGGTGTGTAGTGGTGGGAGTTGAAATCTTGGCATAGGCGTGATGAAATGACGCTGAGTCTCTCGTTAAGGAGTTTCATGATCCACCTCTTCAAATATCCAGCGAGTTCACCTCGGCCTCTGGTGTCAATGAGGCACCTGTTGCAGCACATCGCGTCCCAGTCTCGGCCTAACAACTCTACTTCCCCGTCTAGGCCATGCCTCCATCCGCTATGGAGTCCTTCTATGCGAAAAGACCGAATCTCTTGCCAGCTCTCGCATCTGGTGCATCGAGCCATGTACATCGGATACAGCCATCCGTTGACCTTGGTCTTTTCGGCCGACGGTTCCTTGCTTTTCAACGTAGTCAAGAATCCTGGAAAATGACGATCTAAATCTCTCGTAAAATAGACTTGTCGACACGGGACGACGGGAAAGTTTTGACTGCCACGATCCCCCGCAAACCGAGTGTAAGAGAAGAGGCCTTTGTGGAATCGACACTCATTGCAGGTCCGAAGATACCTTTTCTTGCCACAGTCGTCGTTTTCAATCGACAGGGCGATTCCATCAAACAGCGTAAGTTGTTCGTCATCATCCATTTCGCGAAAATCCTTCTGAAACAACCTCTCAAAGCCAACCAAAACAGTCACGTCTAGATTGTCCAAGTGTTCAGCCGGATCCCCGTCGACATCACACATGACGCCCTTTGTCACCGCGAAAAAGTAAAGCTCACGTCTGCTTTTCTCCAAGCGATATGCCTCAGAGCCGGGCATCAAACGATGCTCAGGCTGCCAGTCGGGGCGATGTTCCCAGGTCGTAATCATGCGAGCAGCATCAGACTCCGGAAAAGGCTTCCGATAGCCAAGCCGCAGTAACGATTGATTGTCAAAGCATTTGTGAGAAAGAAGACGAAGGCACTCGGTGCAAGCCCAACGCATTGATTCCCAAGCTTCATCTTGCCAACTGGGCTCTAATCTGCTGTCCCTTGACCGAAAGGTGAGAGTTGGACCGCCGTGCTCAGTTGACAACTCGACTTGAAGGAGACGCTCGACTAAGTGTCTCTTTTGCGGGTTTATAAGACGTCTAAAGTGTCTGCTGGATTGGCTCAGTGAAATGAGGCCGACGGGGTCGAGAAGACGGATGATCTGACACTGGATCTCGTTCGGAAAGTCACTCAACATAATGATGCGGGCTCGTATCTAGCTGTCTGAGCAATTCTAAATTTGAATAGTTAAATAGAGGACGAGGGGCTTTTAATTCTAGATTTAAAAGGCGTTGTAGATTTAGTAATATAAGGATAATTAGACAGAGAGTTATATATAAAGCAAATGAATTGCGTTAACGATTATAGATAGCTGACTAAGGCTATGTCTCCAATCTTTAGTTTTAGGCAGCCAACCTTGCCATTGGCCTATTTTAGCAGGTAGGATCTCATGTGCTGAGGGCTTTCAAGGAATGTCAAAGTTTATGCGCCTAGAGAAATTGTAGTAATCAGTTCTGCAATGTTATATATATGCAATTTACAGCCCAGGCTGACTGAATGCATGACATTTAAACTAGAATATCTTCATTACAAACGCTTATTAGCAGTTCTCCGAAAATCTAGGCACTGTGTTTTTTTCTTCTTCTCCGAGATTTGCTATTATGCCCGATTTTTCCGGGCTCCCCGCATTTATAGACCTTACCCAGCTACTTTATCTGGCTCTCTACTAAAGTCCTCCGTACTTCTCCGATCACCATATGTTTCAGAAACTTTGCTATAGTTTGCACATAATGTCCAACAGAGCATGTCTAAGTTGTGAGCTAGAAGTGTTATTTGCAGTTGAGACTTGTGGCTGAGAGCCTATTCCGGCAGAGAGAACCTAGTCCAACAGGGCGTCTTTGTCGACACGAAAGGGAGTACCTCACAAAAGACTGCGAAAGCGTCTAAACTGAAAACCATGCAGAGACTCCAAATTCAGCCTTGCGTTTCCTGCATAAGGCGCGATTGCAAGCCAGCGGGCTTATTTCAGCCAGCTCGCGACAACGTCGCAGTCGTGGCATCATCTCAGCTTAATATATCAGATGCTGTGCCCGAACCGCTGGCACACGTTTAAAGAAGTCCCTTGGGCCTTATAATGTCATCGTCAATAAAGCAGAAGCAACCGCCCCTTCAGTGATGGCAACTGAGCATCTTAATATATTCACGGATCCAGGAACTGAGGTCAGTAGTCACCTGTCGCCTCAGGTGGAGCACTCATCCACAATTTCATCGCTGCACGCAATGCTTATGTGATCTACCTTCAGCAAGGATCAGTTTACTCCTGGACCAGGAAACGTCCCATTGGCTTCGTTTACATTCAGCCCCGGTGTGTCAGTGAGCGAGCTCTTGGCTATTTTACCTTCGCCGGCTTTCCGGGAGACCAGGCCCTCTATTCCATGTCCTCCATGAAACAACCTTTCAAAAACAATACACCGGCTTCACCAAAGAGACGACTCCTGTTTCATCACTTTAGGTGGCTTTGCTATTCATCATCTGCTCCTCCACTGCTCTAACATTGGAAGCCGGCGACCCTCTGTTAGATGGCTATTGCTTAACGAACGTAGATTTCTCTAGCCGCGACCCGGCACTTATGTGTCGTTACTTTCGAGGTGCAGCTCTAGTCAGTCTTTCGGAGGTACAGCTCATGGTGCAATACAACCTCAACACACTCATGGCCTTGTTAATCATGATATATAGAGTATGTTACAGTGAGGGTGTTAATCTTAGCTAGGCTTTCCTAGGCGTAGGTATCACACTGCGCTGTAATGTTGATTCCAAAGACTTAAACTGTATTAAGAAGCAACAACATTGGAGATGCTGGGCCGGTATATTATTGCTTCATACATATCAGAGGATTCTATTCCGTAATATTAACATGTCTCTCCTCCTCTTAATTCCAGCCATAATGCCGCAGGTGTGAACAATGCAGACATACACGAAGATAAAATGAATTCTCTGGTCGCTCAACTAGCATATCTCTCATCCGATTCAAAACCCATATCTTTGAGCTATTAATACAGATATGTTCCTCCCTCCCTCATACCGCTACGTTCCACGAAAACTCCCTCTGTTACTATGACAATCTCATTACAACTCAATAGCAGCAGTGGAGTTCTATCTTTCTTCCTGATGGGTCTCCCAGCCTTCTAGATACAGCAAGCTATGCATATTAGTGCATACTCCAGACATATAGCCATCCACTCTATATCCTAATTCACAGACTATTTTATCATTCTCAGTCTTCACAATTTCTTCTGTCATCAAGGGAGAGGTATCTCCAGTCTAGTATGGACCTGCTAGACGTGCATTGACAGATATACAAGCTCCTAATCTTTTCCCCCTATCAAGGGCTACTCAATAGCATGACAAGGTTTAATGCGCTTTAAGGAGCAGTAGCGTTAGCAGCTTGTATTTTAGATAAAGATGGAGGGAGATACCACGGCTTCTCATCGTGCGTCATTCGAGGCAGCTGTCCACCGCATCAAGACCCTACGTGAAAAGGGCTACCGGGATAATGTTCTTCATAGTCTTGGACCGACTGCCGACAATACGGCCTTTCGGGCTCCTTTGGAAGATGCAACTGCCCAGGATTCAAGTAATATTAGTGAAACAGCCACAAGTAGCGTCGGGTACTTAGAGTACGCCTGGAATGCAATCACTCAGTGCTGTGAATTGCCATAATTGGAATAGTGCATGTTCGGCATCAATTCGGGAACTCTTAAATGCCCCCGTAGGCCACTATGATCAATATCTACAGATACGGACTACATGAAAGGGTAACAGCAAACTGAACGATATTACGATCCTAATACATTATACTGGTAGAATTCGTTATAGCATCCGATCGATTTCAAGAGCGCTTCTGCTTTGAAATCACATCACTCTATCAATTTACCCCTCGCTTCAATTCATCCGAATTCTCCAAGCGTCAGAGAAGGTAGGGGAGCGACTACTAGTAAGTTGTAGAGGGAGCGTATAAGTTTCCAATATAAAACGAAAGTGCATCAGAAACGAAATCAACTCACCGTGTGAGCCCACGATTGCATTTCATCTCAAGTCGTACTTATCTACCACAAGCTCTCACATTCTTTGACGTACTTAACAACCTATCGCTCCTCATCACACCTGGAGTAAGAAACGCTGTTAAGTGCTGTGCGTGGTCGCTGTTCGATGTGGGGGATGAAGTGCTTATCGGCAGATCTTATCGGTCTGCTTTAATTACATCTCTGGGATATGAGTAAAGTATCTCCTGATCACTCTGGAAAGGCATGTTAGTAGCAGTTATAGGGCCAGCATTCGCAAGGTCTCGTTCGACATCACCGACTCCTTCAGCTTAGAAGGTATTGAAGAATATGAGAAGGAGTACTTACGGGCTAAAGAAAAGGGCAAAAAGGCTAATGCTATACTTTCATGCACTCCGCATAATCCTCTTGGTTTGTGAATAAAATTGGGCAGCTGTAGTCTATAAACTGACATTATCTCAAGGTCGTTGTTATTCTGAAGATAAAAGCTTACATGCGACTGTGCAATAAATTGGACTTACACCTTATTTGTGATGAGATATACGGACTATTTGTGTTTGAGAATCCCGAGATGACTGAATCTATGCCATTCACGTCGGTTCTCTCGATTAACCCTACGGGACTTATGAATCCGGCGAGGATTCATTTACAATGGGGACTGAGTAAAGTAAAGCAACTAGTCCATTCGTTGGCTTACAGTTGACTGATGCAGTATTAGGATTTTAGAGCTACTGGCTTCCGAATAGGTTGTGTTATAAGCCAACACAATGAGCCACTTCTGAAGTCACTTGAGAGCCTCTCGTATCACTAGCGGTTTTATAGACTCTTTAATTTCCCCTCAAGACTTGCTGACAGTATTGTAACATTTCTTCTGACCGATGAAGCATATGTTCACATTATATCTCTTCTTACTACGAACGGCTGGCGGAAAGCTACGCTGTGGCAATACAACTTTTCTGAAAGCATAAAATTCCATACCTAACTTCCAATGCTTCGTTGTTCTTGATAGTTAACCTAGCTGCAGCGTGCTAAGGTCAAGAGGTAACAGATAATGAGATTTTAAGCCAGCTCTGGAAGAAGAAAGTTTATCTTACATCTGGAACTGGTCATAGGGGCGAGGTGCTGGATTGGTTCGGCGTGGTAATTGCGCATCCTCGATATGTGCTACATGAAGTTTTAAAGACGTTAGAATATACCCTTGGCTTGCAAGTATAAATACCCTCCACTTAAGTAAAGAGTTAATATGGCAGATTGATAGAGAATGAATAGTAATGCAATAACTCGTAGTCAAAAGCGGAGAGGAACGTTGATTTCTTGAATAGAAGAGCGAGGTTGAAAATTTTAATAAGATGTCCCTTCAACAGCGCTCTGGAAAATGACAGGCTTTAACACAGGGTCTCTAACTTCACCATATTCGAGAAGTTTGTCTTGGTCGAGTGGCATGCCTCTCGTTTCAGCTCCTGGATCCAAAGTACCAAGCCTGGCCCCAGTTGCTAAGTTCTGTCTGCTGATTTAAGCTCTCAGCCACAAGCTGGCAACTCGGGTGGCCATGTCATTGAGGCCAGAGGCGTTGACGGAACCGTTATTGTTCTTTTCAGCTAAGCTGCCCTTGTCACATTTCCAAGGAGGAGCCACTGGTATGGCAACTTCAAGTCCAACACTGGCGCTTTGAGCGCCACTCTTTCAAAGTTGTAAGCTAGATGTGTTGCCCTTATGGCTGAGAGCTTAAATCAGCACAGAGAACTTAGTGCTCCTGCCACTTCAAGATAACGAAGACCTGGAAGCCCAGCTGATTGTTGATAATATCGTTCATAAGCTTGGTGTTTTGACAGGAGTAAAAGTTATTAACTCGGTTGCACGAGCCTATGACGTATTCTTAACACTTACGCAAACAGCATCGCAAGGGGCCACAAGTAGAGCTCGTGTATAGCTCGACCTTTGAGGTTAGAAGAAACCATCACGATTAGCCACAACGGAACATTCAGCTGCTCTTTTTCTACGTTGAAGGACCACTTCGCGTAGTCAGCTCCCAAGAAGCTGACGGTTTTATTCCTTGGATTATATGAGCCGTTTAAGCAGTGTAGATGCTCCCGTAACCAAGAGCCAAGAAAAAGGCATCGGTCAGATCGCCAGTCAAGAGAAAGATAGGCTTGAAAGTTGAGGCCAGTGGAAACTTAGTTTTAGTGCATGACAAGCTGAAGCTGTATCAAGTCACGATTCCAGTTTGTGGGAAAAAGTGAGTGACACTGACCCGCTCAGTGGCGTGTAGGAGGGAGTAGCGATGCATGACAGGGGTTCGTGCGTCCAGATGACTATGCTAATTCCTTTAAAGCCTTTAACTGATAGTTGTGGATTTTAAGAAAGCTCTAGAGCCTCGAACTCTGCTCCTCTGCCGGCTCATCAGGGGATCGGCCAAGACCTTGAACCTTGTCACCACAGGAGACTGGTAATTAGTTGCAGGCCCGGATAGCCTGTAATACTAGTAATAAAGATAAACTCAGTGAGAGGTTGGGTACTTAATAACGATGATAATGGTAGTAGGACAGCCAGTACTGATAAAGTTATGATTTGACAGTTATAAGTATATTATATCTACTTTATAAGTTATGTTCTTACACTGTTATTCTAGCTTTTATTATTAAAACTTACACTATTTTAACATTCTGTGCTATATTATAATATAGAATCTGAATCTCAATTAGTAAATGTATTAGTAAAATAATACAGCATGTTAAAAATATATAACCTTCTCTTTAGTTAAGCTACAGTAAGACAGATAAATAAATCACTATAAGACTCTAAACGCATTATATCATGCTGTTTATCTAGAAATATCTTGACCTGTAAAAGCTAAATGTTCTAAGAACTTGTAGCAAATTGTGCTCTTTTCTAGCTTCTAATTGCATATACCTGGAGCCAGACAGGCTCGTACCTCGAGAAAGGCGGTGAAATTAACTGACTTTACATATGTCCAAGTTCCGACAAGCAGAGAGGCATCAGTCATGAGGATGCCAGATGTAGAAGTAGAAGATTAGCTATTAATAATATATCTATAAAGCTCCCTAGTACACATTAGCCTTTACATTTAACGCTCTGTTAAGAAGAATTCTTATTGTTACCTGTTTATGCACTTCTCTTATTATATCCTCCCCCTAACAAACATATCCTTATCCGAAGGGCTAATAGCATGCACTACTGTCTCTCGCTGCATCTATGAAGTAATCTGCAATATGAATGGTTTCATGAGAGGTTTCAGGACTGGTAGGGCCTGGCAGGGTCGCCACGAGATCTCTAAAAAGATAACTGAAGTCTTCGCTCAGAATTACGCGCTGGCCATCAACAGGTCGCTGCAAGAGAGTAGCTGCAGAGGCCTGGCCTTAATCACTGCAATATCCCTTGTTCATGGACTTCTCGGCCTCACTTATTACACATGCCATGAACCTTTCTAGGTACTGCTTGATGAATCTCATAATCTGATTCCTAGCTTCACTCTCAGCCTAGATATGTTAAAGATCACTCAATGATTAGGTCAGTACTGCACTCTTATACTACAGTATTCACGTCTGAAGAATAGAGTTTTAGTTCATTTTGTCTTATTATTAACGCTCTTATATAGAAGAATTAGAATATCTTTATCGGCAGGGAATTGAATGGAAATAGAATAATGCTCTTAGTATCCTGAAATAAACAATTACTGTTAGCTGCCTATATAGTACTGCCTGTGCAAATATTTCATACTCTTACTCGGTCCAGTGATTTAGAAATCGGCGATGATTAACCAATAACCATGTAAGAATGACTGAGTAGAGGGTTCTTGAATTAAAAAATAAATAAAGCGGAACATCCGTATCAGACTGACTTCCGCAGTCTTGCATAACAGCATACTCAATCGGCGTGCTAATTCTAATAGGAGGGGATACAGGCTTTCACGAGACAGCAAGGACTAGGTTCTCTATGCCAGAATAAGCTCTTAGTTACAAGTCTTAACTGCAAATAA
>JAAQPG010001627.1:0-13862 GCA_013186905.1 Fusarium udum
ACTGTACTGTATTGTACTGTACTGTACTTGCGCCGATACTGATACAGTGGAGGAGAGAGAAGGATGATAGAGAATGACGCTTAAAGAGGAGATCTGGCAAGGTAGAAAAGAACTGCAATATAGTGATGGTACTGTAGCAGTGAGGAGAAACGGTAACGGCACAGGACTAGGCGCCTCACAACAACGGAATGACGAGAGACTGGAGAAGCCAGAGACTACGGCGTCTCTAGCTCTGTTCTTCTGACTTTAGACTGGAGTTGGATGACATAAGGCGATTTTGTTCCCCAGTGACATTCAGTGGAGTTTTCCGAATAGCGGACGGTAGGCGGAGAATATGTAGTAAGTGCAGTGTTTGGAGTGATTAGAGTGTGATAGGGGCCATTTTTAGCATGTGACTGTGGATTGTGGTTCACAGAAGGCCTCCGAGTCTATTCCGTTTATACAATTGCCATTGGATACCATAGATTGACTGTTAGCAACAAATTCAATCCCGTCGTTTTACCAATTCAAAATCGACGGTTTCGCTTGCAGCCGTTGAAACCACCCAACATTTTTGTCAGTTTCCATAAGTACAAGGCAAGGTACGCTCCGATTACGGGAACGGATCAAACCGCATGTTGTCGTAACCTCGATCAGACGAGGATTCGGATATATAGGGAATGTAGTGGGGAAATTGAACGATAGAGGCATAGGGATAGGATTAATGGTGCCAACGACGGTAAAATACGGTGGAACAGATTGAATTCGGCGGTCAATCTCTGGGCTTTGGGCCATGTATAAGTGAGGCACAGACGAGATCGGGGTATGTTCCGCTGAAGCCGTCAGGCCAGGGAGACCCTCTGGACCCTTTGAGATGCATCCCTCGATACTGTACGATACTGATATAGTAAGTTTATAGCCCTGAAACTCAATTGTTGAAACAGTGTTCGAAGGCCATTCACCCTCAGCTTATTTGTGTTTCATGATTCAATATAGAAGACAAATAGAGAGAGGCTGTTTTTACCCAGTAATTCGGGGTTCAGTCATGACGAACCGTGGGTCCTTAAACGCCTTCGGCTCTGCATGTCTCTCTGCCTCTTTGCTTGCGTAGGGAGGTCGCAGAGATGGACGTCATTAGTAGGTAGGAGACAGCTGTCTGCTAATGAATGTCTCATTGTCTGAAGAGGCTGCATTCAAAATCAACGACATGAAGAAGCATGTGATTATCGATAAGATGATAATAATCTGATCGAGCAAAATGGTGGAAGTTCAAATGTAGTGAGTGGTTCTTACTACTGACATCAAGACAAGAGCCTCTTTTATATGTTGGTTGTTCATCACTGTACTTGACAATTACTGCGCCGTTTCACTTTGCCGATTTGAAGGTCAATTCGAAACAAACGCTTCAATCGAAGAAGCTTCAGAAACAGATTCAGATCGAGAAACAGCAAAAAGAAGCTGATCACGCTGGGGATCGAACCNNTTGCCATTGGGCCACGCGACCTCGAGTGTTTCTTGTCATTTTTGCTCACTGGCGAGTACATGTTGCTGGATCACTGAGACAGACAGAGAACGGCGCCACTTTTTTGAATTTCATCCCTGGATCCCTGCAGCTGATTGCCCCTAAAACATTCAGTGCAACGCGCTATCGAAAACGGACATGGGAGCTGGAAGGGCTGGACTAGGCTGAGGTGGGGGTAGTATCGACTGGTCGGGAGCTTACGCCAAGGGGAGCCGTACGGGAGCAGCTGTTTAGCGTGGGTGACGACTCGCCCGTAGAGCATATGTGGCATTTCAGGGGACAGAAGAGATTCACTGTCGTGTAATATTCTTCCTTAGAACCACCACAAGCCGCCGCAGTTTCGTTTCTTTGGACTCGGGCATCTCCAGTTCTTTTTTTCCTCTCCTGACTCTTCTTCTTCTTCTTTTTTCCCCTTCCGACCTGTGTTTCTCTTCTATGATCATAGGATTTTAGAAAACGGCTCCTTCGTTGAAGCTGGTGTTCCTCCCTTCCAGGTTCCCTTGAGTCTCGACAGCTCGTCCAATCTTTTTTTCCCTTCTTCCTCCTGTCGAGCTTACTTCGCCAACATCAACCCCCTTTGGCCCCCATCAAATCATCCATTCTACAAACATCGCGACTTCTACTTCGAACCGGTATCTATACGATTGAATAATCATGGCTGCCGACAAGGCTGCCGTCGCCTCAGGCGCTGACCTGGGCGATGGTCTGAGACAGCGTCCTGTCGCTGGACAAGCTAGCCTGCAAGTCCCGACTCCTCAGCCTGAGGACAACAAGAAGCTTGTCAAGAAGGTACTGCACCTGTGTATCGATGAAGTGCCATTGAACGATACTGACCACATCTCAGGAGCCTTCATTGCTCCAAACACTCGACCAGTGGGAGGTTGTCATTGCCCCGCTGATCTTCACTCTCCTGGCTATCTTCACTCGACTTTACAAGATTGGTATCAGCAATATCGTTACTTGGGATGAAGCTCAGTATGTCGAATTGACTTTCACCGTCCCGCGAACCTTGTCTAACGCTTTGATAGCTTCGGAAAGTTCGGTTCCTACTATATCAAGCATGAATACTACTTCGATGTCCACCCCCCTCTCGGCAAGATGCTCGTCGGTCTCTCTGGAGTCCTGGCTGGCTACAACGGAACATTCGAGTTCAAGTCTGGCGAAAAGTACCCCGAGGAAGTCAACTACACCATCATGCGTATCTTCAATGCGGCTTTCGGTATCTTCTGTATTCCTCTTGCTTACTACACTGCCCGTGAGCTTAAGCTTCGACGTCCTGCTGTGTGGCTCGTTACTCTGATGGTTCTTTGCGAGAACTCCTACACTACTATCAGCCGTTTCATCCTGCTCGACTCTATGCTGCTATGCGGTACCGTGGCCACTGTCTTCTGCTGGTCCAAGTTCCACAACCAGCGACACAACAGCTTCGAGCCCGAGTGGTTCTTCTGGCTCTTCTTGACTGGTCTCAGCATTGGCTGTGTCTGCAGTGTCAAGCTTGTTGGTCTTTTCGTTACTGCTCTCGTCGGTCTTTACACCATTGAGGACCTCTGGCGAAAGTTCGGCGACACCAAGATGCCTGTTGTAAGTAGTATCATGACTGACATCTTTGCTTTACTAACCATCCATAGACCACTCTTGGTGCCCACGTCATCACCCGTGTTGTTGGCCTCATCGTCATCCCTTTCCTGATCTACCTCCTCTCTTTCGCCCTGCACTTCGCCATTCTCGACCGCTCCGGCCCTGGTGATGCTCAGATGAGCTCCCTCTTCCAGGCTAACCTCAAGGGTACCCAGGTTGGAAAGGATAGCCCTCTCGAGATCGCAATTGGTTCTCGCGCTACCATCAAGAACATGGGTTACGGTGGAGGTCTTCTTCACTCTCACGTTCAGACCTACCCCGAGGGTTCCAAACAGCAGCAGGTTACTTGCTACCACCACAAGGACACCAACAACGACTGGTTCTTCTATCCCAACCGCCGAGAGGAGGACTACAACCCTGAGGGAGATCTCCGATTCATTGGTGACAACTCCGTCATTCGACTTATCCACGCTCAGACTGGTCGCAACCTGCACTCTCATGATATCGCCGCCCCTGTCACCCGCGGCCACAAGGAAGTTTCCAGCTACGGTAACCTGACTGTCGGCGATGACAAGGACCACTGGAAGGTTGAGGTTGTTCGTGATTCTGCTTCTCGCGACCGCAGCAAGATCAGGACTCTTACCACTGCTTTCCGTCTCAAGCACGAGGTCCTTGGCTGCTACCTACGTGCTGGTAACGTTAACCTCCCTCAGTGGGGCTTCAAGCAGATTGAGGTCACTTGCACCAAGGAGAACAACCCTCGTGACACTTACACCCACTGGAACGTTGAGGCTCACTGGAACGACAAGCGTAAGTTTTGAAGAAAATGATGTAGACTTGCTCATGCTAACTTTATATAGTCCCTCCCGCCGAGGCCGGTGTTTACAAGTCCCCATTCTTCCACGACTTCATTCACCTGAACGTCGCTATGATGACCTCCAACAACGCTCTGGTCCCCGACCCTGATAAGCAGGATGACCTTGCTTCCAAGTGGTGGCAGTGGCCTTTCCTTCACGTCGGTCTCCGTATGTGCGGTTGGGGTGATGATATCGTCAAGTACTTCCTCCTCGGCAATCCTCTCGTCTACTGGGGTTCTACTGCTTCCCTTGGAATCGCTGGCCTTGTCATTGTCTGGTACATTCTTCGATGGCAACGAGGTGTCAACGATCTCAGCGAGAACGAGATTGACCACATTCACTACGCAGCACTGTACCCTCTTGCCGGCTGGTTCCTCCACTACCTTCCTTTTGTTATCATGGCCCGTGTTACTTATGTGCATCACTACTACCCGGCTCTCTACTTTGCCATTCTCAACTTTGGCTTCCTCATTGACTGGTTCACTCGCAACCGCAACAAGACCATCCAGACCATCGTGTATGGCATTCTCTACACCGTCATTATCGGCCTTTACATCTACTTCATCCCCATTTGCTGGGGCATGACTGGCAACCACAAGCAGTACAAGTACATGAAATGGTTCGACAACTGGCGAGTCACTGACTAAGGGGTTGATCAATGTTTTGAGCAATCTCTTTTTTCTCGATCACGCAGTGATCTGGGTGAGCTGTCTCATGCACCGCCATGCAGACGTGTTTTGTGTTATTCGATTTCGAAAACGTGCTGCAAGGATATAGAACTGGGGAACTCATGTAAAAGACGGGTCGCGGGATTTGTTGGGAAATCAAAGCAAGGAATGAAGGAAGAAAAGGCGAAACAGGATCAACGGAATAAGGCAGTTGCGGATGGATCTTGTTTTGGTAATGCTATGATATTGTCATTTCTGTTGCCCTTAATAAAGGAGGCCTCGGTAAGGCCAGCAATGTATTATGCATTATTGTGTACAATTCATATTGAGCTTTTCATACACTTATTCGATGATGACGACGTTTGCTGGCTGACTGGGTATCATGATGCGTCGTGTGTCTGTAGATCATTTGTGTCCTCCTCTTCGCATTGTCTTGGGTTATCCTCTAGCAACAGCCACCTCCCGCTGACTTATTGGCATCTCCAGATAGCTTGACTTGGCGATTTCCACCAGCCCCTGCACCCTTGACCCCGGATCTTCTGTCATTAAGATCGTACTTGCCGGCCTGGATGTTGTTGTATATCCTCTCTGCTACCCGCATGAAAGCCTTTTCCACATTCTCGCCACTCTTTGCGCTTGTCTCGACGTATTCCATAACACCATTACGCTTGGCCCACTCCTCTGCCTCCTCACGTGTAACCTCACGCTTGTTGTCCTCCTGTTGTGTCAGATCTGCCTTGTTGCCAACCAGGATAACCACAATATCGGGCTCGGCGATCTGTCGTAGATCGTTGAGCCAGTCTGTAACATGCTGAAAGGTTTGCTTTCGAGACAGGTCGAAGACCAACAAGGCACCGCTTGCGCCTCGGAAGTAAGATCGAGTGACAGACTTGTATGTCTCCTGACCAGCTGTGTCCCAAAGACTAAGCTTCATATGCTTTTGGGGTGTGTTGGAGTCATCCCGAGGAGGTTCAGGAAGACCGTCGGCTTCTTGGTCCTTGTTGTCGGGGTCTGAAGAGTTGGCAGCGCCGATTTTTGAGTGAGGAGGGCCGACCGGGACGATACGGGAGCCGAATTCGACGCCAATGGTGACGTCGTGATGAGGCGAAAAGCGTCCCTCGCAGAGACGGATGGTAAGACTAGACTTGCCGCATCCTGAGTCGCCGATGCAGACGAGTTTGGCGATGTAATCCCACGGTGTGTTCGACATGGGAAGAGATTGAGAAGGCTGATGAGAGTTGAAGAGGAGAGGTTCGTTGGNNCCTTTGCGGTGGTGCGACGTCAAACCCGAGGTACAAAGTAAGATAAGAGAAGTATCTGATTCGGTGATGCTGGTGTTTCGTGAACGTGACTTGGTAATGAGAAAGGGATGGGTTGTAAGTGGTAGAAATTTAGGGTTGGAAGAAGCTGGATGGTTTATCTGAGGGAGCTAGAAGCTAAAGGTGGCTCGGGGCGAGCTAAATTCAGACTTAGAGATGGCGATAGTCACCAAATGACGATAAGAGCAAAATAGTGTAAATGAGACAAATACTGTGTTTTTACAGATCATAATTAGTAGAAATACTAGAAAATATGGCACGCTATGGGGAGGGAACTGGAGAGAAGCACAAGTCAGATGTTGGAGCCTGTGGCTATGGTTTGAGATGCTGAGCTGTCACGAGTTACAGCATTGTACGACACAAACTGGTACTAACTCATTGAAGCAACTCGACGACCAAGCAGATCAGATCAGATCCAGCATCAGTGGAACCTCGAGGGTGCTTTGGTGCTGCACCTCGTCTAGCTCGTGCCTGAAGGGCCCTCTCCGAATGGGGATTAGAGGGTTCTTGGTGGTTATCGGTGACGCAAGGGGAATGGATCGATAACGTCTTGTTAGTCTTTGGGTCTTTGGGTCAGTTGATGTGTTTTGTCTTTGATAAGTATATATAAGTGAATGTATCTATCTTTGGGGTCGGAGTCGTTTGATCTGTTTCTTTGATACAGGAAAAGTCATCTGTCGCTGTGTTTGATATCGCAAGAAATTGCCTCCGCGTGAGGACTGAGCGAGACTCAGAGATCTTCAGAGTGTCACAAGACCAAGCGAAGCTTGATCCAACTTGGCAAGTAGCGACGAGTCAAGAGAGTTTTATAACAATCGTAATGATGTGAATGAGATATGGGTTACTCGTCAACAAAGATGATCACTATCGCAACTGTTTGGTGGCAATAACATGCAGTCAAAGAATCGTCAACAAAGTGGAGTTGAATGCTAAATAAACAAGAGTGATTGCGTGCATCTTTCGAGGTGCAATACCTCACGTGAAGGTATCTCAAGCCGCTCTTTGACCCCAGTCAGTACTTGTTAGACATGTCGTGTGCCTCCCGGGTCTTCCACATCAACCCCACGGCTGCCTGTGGCGCCTGAGGTGCCCGCGTCTTCAGGTCATTGACCGCCTGCCCAGGTGGCTCTGTCCGTTAAGGTACCTAGGTCCACTAACAGGGGTCCTCCCAGCGGATCTGCCTACCTAGGCACCTCTGGCGCTGACTGCACTGGGGATGGACGCAATCGGTCAGCGACTCATTCGCTGATAAGCCCCGGACCGTCCATCTGCCATCTGCCGCCTCGCCTCATGACCTGGGTCGGGTACTTCCACCACTCTCTGCCTTAACCTTTAACAACCAGCCATTCATTCATCTGCATATCAGCCGTGATTTTTTGCCTTTACCTGGACGACAGTTTTATCTCCTCACCACCTCCGCTTTCCACTTACCAGCCTCTATTATTGCGATCCGGTAATTCAAACAACAGTCGTCTTTTGCGCTTACACGGCGATACCTGTGGTTGCCTATCACCGTATTTACGTCACGTCAGATATCTACATCAACAAGGACTGGTTCTTACATATTTGCCCGCACGTGAGGCGGAAGGAGTCGAGAGCGCGCGATGTTTTCGGAGTGTATGTTTTATTATTATCTACGCCGTCTTGCAATCAAGCTGACTTGGTTCTCTAGATGCGTCGAGGTTCTTAGCCCAGTCACAATCCAGGCTATCGAACTTCGGACAAGCCGATAACAACGACAATCCTCCACGACAATCAGAGTGGCCATCTCGCTCCACACGGAATCAGCGCGACACAGGACGAGGAAATGGACCAAGTAGATCTTTCTTGGGTCGGGGTTATGGCGGAAACCCATATCAACAAACGGGTGCTGGGTCTCGGTTTGGTCAATTAGCTTTCGCATCGCGCATATCAGCTGCTCAGGATGCACCACTATTCCACAGCACTTTGGACGAATTTCGGGAAGAGGACGACGAGGAAGAGAGGGATCGAGAGGCTGCTGATATGTTTGCTCTCCAGAGGTCAAGACGGGTAGCAGCTGCAAGCAAACTCGCCGATAGTGTTGAATCCGACACCCATAGCCGGGGATCTTTGGACGACAGCCTGAACCATGAAGACCCATATCGAGATATGAGCATGCGCCGCGGTATTCGAAGCAGTTGGAATGGAACAAGAAGCACTCACCGCCCAGGACTTGCGAGAGATACCATAGGAGAAGAAGCTGAAGACGATACTCGTTCAAGTCTAGATCGAGACAGTAGTCATGGAACCGATGTTAAAGGCAAAATGGTTGACGTTGGACTCGAGTCGCAAGATGATCCAGATGAAGACCCTCCGGCTTCGCTTTTGGGAGGACAGACTCCACGAGAAAGCAGCCCTCCGGCTTTCCAGCAATTTAAGGGTACGGATACGGAACGAACACCATTTATGACGAGACGAGAGTCTACGACAGAGACTGATGCCAGTATGCAGCGAGGTGCCCCCCAGGAGGAAGAGCCTGTACAAACGACATTTCAATACATCGAGGGTGAAATCTTTCGACATGATCCCTTCTTTGCTTGGATCTTCTTAATTAGTCTTGCTGGCATGCTCTCGACGTTCTTCTTGGTGTGGCTTCACACATCACCACGGAAAAGCCCGGTTGGCGACACCATCTACACTACACTACAAAAGTCATTTCATATGCTTGCGGTGGATACAGTAGTGGCTGTATTTGTATCGTTCATCTGGCTGGCAGCCCTACGATCGTTTGTGCGGCCTCTGGTCAGCGTGATCTTGATTGCGGTGCCTGTCATTCTGTTCTCCTTTTCGATATACTCATTTGTGTCGTCTTTCAAAGGCCGATGGCACGGAAGCAGTTTCCAGGATTCGGTCATGAGATGGGCTTCTATAATCCCTGCAATCTCTTGTGTATTATGGATCTGGCTTGTAGTACGAGGACGACGCGCTATCCAACAGGCGATTGAGATTCTTCAGTTTTCGAGCCGCATTCTGGCCCAGAACTCAGCGCTGCTGTTCGTTGGTTTCGGATGTTTGGCCTTGATTGTCGTGTGGACCTGGGCATGGCTCGCTATGTTTACCAGGGTCTTCATGGGCGGTCATTTCAGCAAGTCTATGCTTCGTTTCGTAATTCAGCTATCCAGCTGGTGGCTCGGAGCTGCGTTCATCTTCCTCTATATGTGGACGGTCTCGGTGATCAATGCCGTTCATCGTGCTACCACAGCCGCAACAGTATCCCAATGGTACTTTCATCGTAATGCTGGGCCTGCTACACCTTCGCGCGAGATCGTTTCGGCTGCTCTCAACCATGCGCTTACGACCATTTTTGGCAGTCTCTGCGAATCAACTCTTTTGTCTCTACTGATTCGAGCACCTCTGATTTTCCTACCCAGGAAACTCGGAGCTACCGTTACAAACATTGCCTCATTTTGGATCCCAACACCGGTCATTGCGTTGATGAACCCGCTTACTATTACTTATTCTGCTATCCATTCTCAGAATCTTGCTACTTCTGCCAGGGGCCTGGACCAGATGGAGCTTGTGTCACCGACGGTCCCTACAACTACATTGACGCCTCGAGCTTTGCGAAATCGCGGACAGCCTAATGGACTTTTGCCCTATCGACTTGCCAAACTGCTGCTTGTGGCAACACGTCTTATCATGGCCACTGGTCTTGGTTTTGCAGGTTGGGTAATTACCGCTAAGCAGCTTCGGATTCAGCTGCCAGATGGCGTGGGTGTCCGAGGTTCTGCTTACGCCTATGTCGTTGGTATGATGGCCAGTTTCATTGGATACTCTGTTATGGGCGCGATGGAAGGTATCTTGAGCGGTATCGTTGACGCAGTTTTGATCTGCTACGGCAGCGAAAGACGTATGGAAAGAGGACATGGACGATTTTGTCTCGAGGCAGCATATCTGTTTGGAGAGCGCCGAGGAGGCGATACACTGGAGTACGCATGAGTGGTTCCTTTTTAGCTGGCGCTTTTGGTTCAATAGGTTGGACGGGATAGACCCGTGTAGCAGAGGACTCAGGGGTGTGTTCAATTGACTTTTGGGTTAGGGGTGTTTCTGGATGGAAGAAGACAGCTACTAGATTTGAATTCAATGAGTCTTGTAAAGTTATTCGATTGGTGAATGAATATGCTAAGAACTATTGATTGAGATCTCCAGGTCTAGGCATGGGTCGTTCTATGGAATTGGAGTCATTGATCAATGGTGTTGTCAAAATGCGCGCCCTTCAGTGGACGAGTCAGAGCTAGAGCTACCAGTGGCTGCTCTCTGACTCAAACTTGACCCCGATTCTGTCAGGCTCAAGGTAAGGACGACAAGATTCTGAAAGGGCCAAAGCAAGGACTACCTTATCGTTCTGTTAGTATTTGTCAGTGATTGGTTAAAGCCTTGGAGATACCTGCCTGAATATCTATACTGCGTCGAGTTTGGCAAGGGTCCAGGAGTCACGATGATCACATATAAAAGAGGCTCTAGTCATCGCTTGACGACCACCTTACTTCTTTTCCATTTATTTTCAAACTATTCGTATCTCTCCGTGTGCCTTGATCAGGCCATTGGATAAGATTCCATTGTTAGCTCACAAGAAGCCTTACTCCACGTCTCGCATCCCCCAAAACGGTGCACATACTTGAATCATACTCAACATGTCTCCCGCAAAATCCATAACTATTCTCTATTCTCCCTATCACCTTGGTATGCGAGATGTTGCCGTCGGTGCTGGACCAACAGCGCTCCTCGATGCCGGCTTCGTCGACGCAATTTGCAACCTCGGCGTGACTGTCAACACTCACGAGATCGACCCTGTTGATGACTTTGACGGTGATATCAGTCGCCTCTTCGAGATTTTGCGTCGCACTTCCCTAGGTGTAGCAAATATCATTCGCGAGGGTGAATTCCCTATCATTTTGGCTGGTAACTGTTCAGCCACTGTTGGTGTCCAAGCCGGTTTAACAGCTACGCTTGGGGAAATACCTTCTTGCATTTGGTTCGACGCTCACGACGACTTCAACACGCCTGATGTTCTTAAGAGTGGATATCTTGACTCAATGCCTGTTGCCATGATGGCAGGTCTATGCTGGAAGACTCTCTTGGCTAGTGTTCACGGATTTGAGGCCATGGATCTCAAGCAAAGCCTTGTGCACTGCGGTATGCGAGACGTAACAGATCTTGAGCGCTCTCGGGTCGAGGAGGCCGGATTCCCCGTCATTTGGGGAGATTTAGAACAGCATGTTGACTTTGAGGGTGAACTAGGCAAGTTCCTCGATAAGAAGAAGTTTAATCAAACGATGGTGCACTTGGATCCCGATGCTCTCGATGTTTCTGTCGGTAATGTCAACAAGTTTTCTGCGCATGGTGGATTGCTGGAGGATGATCTGAAGAAATGCCTCAAGACGATTCCGTTTTTAAGACAAAGCCGGTATCGTTGACGATTGCATCATTTGACCCTTCATGTGATGTACCAGGAACTATTGAACCTGTTGCTATCAAAGGGGTCATTGCTTTCGTTCAGGGCTTGATTTCACAAGGGTATCTTGAGAAATCCTCGGATTGAGTAGTAAAGATAGACTGTATAGAAATGAAAACTTGAATCATGTCGCATTATCATATCAATTTCAAGATAATAGACCTAATAGTTGTGCATCATCAAGGCTCAAGTTTCCTGAGTTGTTTTATTGCTAATTCTGGGTCAATCTCGATCAATTACACGTAAAGAATTGTCCACCCATAACAGGCATCATAAACAAAGGAAACTATTCGACTTATAGCATTTTACCAATCATCAAACTTCAGGCAGAAGACACAATCCACGAGGTTGCCGGAGAATGAGCTCGTTTAGGGATCGGAGCAGGCTTTGGTAGAGTCCAACCGAGCATTGACATGACAACTTTGGGTGCAGTTGCTATGACTGGAGCTGGGGCCGTCATAGGGGCTCGAGCTGTGTGAGGAGCCGGAGCAGTCCTGGGCACAAACATTGTCGATGTGTTGAGTGTGACAGAGTATCTAGGGGCCGATGCTGTATTGGGGATAGAAGCAACCCTTGGGGCAGAAGATGTTGCTGTAGCAGATGGCATCGCGGAACCATTTGGCACTGATGAAGTAGCTGGGACTTCTGAATGCGGTGCCTTTGATGGCTTCTGAGTGACTTCAGGAATATGAGGAGGTTGGACAGATGTGCTCTTCTTATGAACCTGAGCCTTTGGTTGCCCCTTGGGCTCCATCTTTGGCTGGACATCCTTATGCTGAGCATTAGGCATCGTCTGATGGTCAACTTTTGGAGAATTGTGTTTGACTTCAGCTTTAGGTTTGGGGTTCGTTTGTTCCTTGACGGGCATGACGGTAGGCTCTGGCTCATCTTCCGCGGTTGGAGGTGGAACTACCATCTTCTTAATTGGCTCAGCTTTTGGCTTGGGCTTTTGTGCCATATTCTCTTCGAATTTGGGCATTGGTTGAGGGGCGACCTTAGTCTCCTCTCTGAATTTTCTTGGGAGAATCGGCGACTCGGGTTCAGGAAGTACAATCTTCTTTGTCGGGGGCTCTGGCAGAGGGCACGGTACTTGCTTGGGTGTCGTAACCTGATCAAGTGGCTCTGTTGTCTTGTCCATATCGTCGGGCTTCTCAATAGCCTCGGGCTGCTTTTGAGAGCTTGTGTTGGTCGAGTTGTGTTCATCCTTGGACTCTTTGTCTATAGGTGAAGGCAACGTGCCAGGCTCAATCACTACTTCAGTTTGGACTGGAATGCCAGGCGCAACAGGTTTGCCATGCTCAAGGAGTGGCTCCGAGTTGGACGAAAAGAACGGGTGAGGGGGTACCACTTCGTGTTCTTTCGGTGGTGCAGTGTCGTATCGAGATACAGAAGGGCGAGTCTGTTCTACATTCTCCTTTGTAGTCATACGTGAGGATGTAGAGAATCGAGACGACGTCGAAACTCGAGAACTTTCAAACGAGTCCTTGGAGAAGCCCGAGTCTGCAGGTGAAGTTGCCTCAGGGTCATCGCTGTTTGTACGCTTGAACATTCGGCCGATGCGTTTGGCAGCTGACTTGGCTGTAGGCCGACGCTTAAGAGACTTGATAGATCCAGGCATGTTGGTTAATGGTGAATGGTCTATCGAGGTTAAGACTATCTGTCAACTGTCGATAGGAAGCTGGTGAAGAGTTGTCTTGTAAAGTGACAGGCGCGGGATCGAAGTGACAAGGATGACTGGAGTACAGCCGGCTATTGTGACAGCTTATGGAGAGACTGGGTCGGAAGATTTAAAGGACACACAATTTTAGTAGTGTTCTGTATAAGCGATATGGTCAAAGAAGCACATGGACTGGGAATCAATAGCCAACCAAACCAGACAAGAACAGAAATGAGAAAGATCTCAGGATATCTCCGAGTATTTATAACTCAACCTCAACAGTACAACAATGTACTATCATGTTGGATTGTAACTCGGGCCATACCGCCCCGTGGGGCCGCCGGGAGATCGTAGATGGATGATCCATGTATGTAACTGCACGACATAACAGCTGAAAGGCCTGTGTTCCACCTGAATCACGAATCTATAGGCCCTCGATGCTTCGCGGAACGTGACATTATCTGCAAGACGCTGGAGCTGTAAACAAAGGGACACGTCTTCAGCTCAGGTGGCCATTGTTTTGTTTTTTTTTATAGCAGGGAATATGCTGTCTCGCTCCGGTTGAAGTCGGGAAACTCCCAGAGCTGGCCGGATCGGGGCCGGGATGAGCGTTGACTGCAAGCCGCAGTCATTCAATCCGACTATGAAAGGAAGTACAATAAAATGGGTTTTGGAAATAAATCATTTCTTTCGTGAGTTCCTTTTGATAACCATCATTCAACATCATATGACTCTCACATGTACAAGACACGGCCCATATCGGGACGGGGGAATTATTCCGTATGCAATACCCGTTGGCTCGAGCC
>JAAQPG010001631.1:0-15541 GCA_013186905.1 Fusarium udum
TAGGAATAGCCTTACTTTATAATAGATTAACTGTAATAGATAAATCAATTAGATTAGGGCCTTAAGTTTATTTACGCTCTCCGCTATGGCAGCTTTAAGGCTTGCTTCCCCATGGAAGTGGATTAAAAGAAAAGGATTAAAGAAACACAGGCATCTTATGAAGTATGTCAGCGTGCGATAAAGCAGATTTCAGAGTCCAGTAAAGAAGCCGCCAGTGTTGGTAAAGAAGACGTTGAATGACATTCGGATCATGACCAGTTTCGGAGCTCATCAGAGACATATCCTCTCATCTAAGAACATGGGACTAAGTACTATCCAAAAAGTATGATATAATATAAAGAAGATTGGAAGAAGATGGTTGGTCACTGTTGAGCCTAATATACAGCTACGCGCTGCAATATCGATCCGTAGGCAGTGGATTCCAAGACCTCTCGCTATCAGTACCGCAAATTGACTTGTGGGTATTCCAGTTTGAATCTGAAGACCGTTCAAAAGCTTTTGTATAAGATTGTAGACTGACGGCACAGCGATGAAGGGAAAGTAAAGGCATCTTAGCACCCAGAGGCTATCCTCTACAGGAAGAAATCTTTTCAGGTCGGACCATACACTGCACACAAGCAGAAGTCTACTGGCGCTGCCATGGCTTCCTCAAAACATAGTCGGATGATTCCTCAGGAAATGACCGTGTTGCGCCATGCTGTTGATGAACCTTGTACGAACGACAAGTGAAGCTGACATCATTTGGTCTCAGTCTATTCAAAGAGAGACTTTGCTTTTCTTAGGAACAGAACTGTCGCAATAGCTGGGATTACATCATATTACTAGCAAATATCAGCACTCATATCATTGCATTGGCGCATGGGAAGAAACATTCATCGATGACCATTTGTGGATGCGCCATAGGCCGAACAAATCAGCCCGGCTTGTTGTTGGCCCGTTGGTCACAGCTATGCTGTATGCATGTATGACTTGGTACTGATTTTGGGTATCCTCATCGGAGTACTTGGATTCTACATAGGATCATATCACGGTATTGGCCTGCGACATTACTTGGAATTGCCTAACTTATGTTTCGAAGATTCAATCTTCCATGGCGACTTTGCCCACAATTGGCTTTTGAAAACTGGTCTCATCTCCCACTTTTCGAACTGGAAGGCCAAGAGTTGGATCACTGATGGCGATATCTCGGTATTGGTAGACACAGTTCGGTGATGACCGGCAAGAGTTCACGAGCCATATGCGCTTACACGTTTGATCAGCAGATCGGCAGAAGGAGGGTCATCAGAAGAAGTATATCTGACCTTGAAGCTGTTGGAGGATGACCCGGAGGGTTCGGGCGATATGGAAGACAACCTACCAACATATCACCGCATTGGCATTGTTGTAAAGCAGGGCAAATCTGGTCTGGCTGGCATGGCTGGAGAGAAGATATTTATCCTCCATCGATGTATTCTAGGCCACTTAAATGCAAATTTTTCTTCCCAATGCCACCTTTTGTCAAGATCCTGTCAACGGATGTCACACCAGCCAGAATTCGATAAGCTTATCGAGCCAACGCACTTGTGCCTGTCGTGGCTGCATTAGCCAGCTAAAGTTAAATAGCCAAGGCGATTATTGCTGACCTGACCGCTCAACCTCGGGACCCTCTTGAGAAGAAAAACACCATTCAAAATAGATTCCCAAGCTGAGTAATCGTTCTCCATCAATCACATCACTCCCGAGTATGGCTCCGTTGACCCGTTGGCCTCGCCCAATTCCTACTAGTAATTCGCAAGGTGGGGAGCTACCTCTCACCCCCGCTCGGTACCCTTATATAAATGCTAGCTACCCCTCGATTTTAGCTGCCGAGGCCGTTTCACCGAAACAATTATCATCAAAAACTTCACTCAAATCACTTTTTTGTATATCAAAATGGCTCAAGTCCTCGTCGTCTATCCTTCCGGTCCTTCTTTCGACCTGGATTATTATCTCACAAAGCACATGCCTCTCGTCGCATCGTAAGTGGGACCCAGATCTGACATGCCACCAGAATTCCATGCAATTACTAATGCCGCTGCAGCAAATGGGGTTCCTACGGTCTCAAGGGCTACAAGATCATTACTTTCCAGGAGGGCGCCCCCTTCCAGGTCCAGGCTACTCTTGAGTGGGAGAGCCTTGAGGTGTTTGAGAAGGCTGCTGCTACCGAGGCGGCTGCTGCTGTCTTTGGCGATATCAAGAACTTCTATGATGGAAACCCTGTGGTGCTCAAGGGACCTGTCGTTGCCAACGAGACTGTTGCGTCATCGTAAGACTTTAATGAATATACTATTATGCAGGCCCTTCCATCTGACGATTTGCCAGCGAATCTAAATTGTAGAGTTCGGTCAGATACTGGTTGGGATAGATGGTAATTTGACGGACATGGAACTCCGCAGCCGCCGAGTATCGAGGAAACGTGTACATATCGGTAATCTAATGCGATTCCGTGAGACATTCCGTGGAACCAGGGTATCTTTGTCAGAAATGAGCAGTTATTGGATCAAGGATTTGTTCAATGTCGATCGATTTGTGATACCTCATCTTCTGTCGTACGTCGTATTGCGGACCCGGTTCCGCATGTCCTGCTCATCGATAAACCCGCCCCGACTCCAATTCTTTTCTGAGACCTGGTTGATCAGGTGATTGAGCTGAAGTTACGGTCTCTAGAATCCTTGATCTCATTATTACAGGAGATCTAGTGATACGATATGCCGAACCAGATACATGCGGCCCGATAAGACCATACCATGCAGCCGGGTTTCCGGGAAATCCGGTCTCGGCTGATTCACATCCCGAACTTTCTCCCCAAGGATCTGCTCATTTGAACCATGAAGACAACATATGACCAACTTGGATGTTGTAGAATCGAGAAAACATCAATCGGCCTTATCCGCAGAAAAGGCTTTTGTACTTCATGAATCAAGAGTTTCATTTGCCCTCATGATGTCGGTGACTCTAGAAATACTCTGATTGCAAACAGGCAAGAATCATGCATCCCATGAACTCGCATAGGCAGGAAACTTACTCGCTTCTTCCTTTTGCATCAGACATTCGATGTTGAGATAAAGGCAGGACGACTAACTAAACGGCATGGCCATGATGTGATGTCAAGATCCAGAAGGGTCCTTATCGCCCGCTATCAGCGCTAATCGGGCCGTCGATAACGACTCTCTAAACTATTTCTGGTTAAGCTTGACCTTGACAGCAGCTCAATTGCGTCAATTTCAGTGACGCAACCTCAAATTCGAGATCGACATTTTGAACTTGACATTTTCATCATCACATCCACCAAAAATGTCTTCAACAAAATCACCCGAGCTCGAGCTCGCACCATTCCTCAAATCAGCGCTTCCACAAGAAAATAGAGCCTCATTACGCGACTCGGTCATTCCTCAGCTCTTAAGCGCTATCGCAGATATTGGCAAAGGGTTGAGAGGATCATATGATGTTTCCATCGTCGGCACAGAGAACGCTTTTGGTGATGAGCAGCTAAACGTTGATGTTCTGGCTGAGAAAATTATTCGTGATAGTATTGCGAAGTCATCGGCTATCAAAACTGCTAGCAGTGAAGAGGATCCTGTCGAGAAGCCAGCGCGCGCAGGAGAGACAACGAAGGCTGATACCAGTGTTGAGCAATACACCGTCGCTTTTGATCCTCTTGATGGAAGTTCCATCCTTGGACCCAACTGGTCTGTTGGAGCTATCATCGGCATTTGGGACGGTGTGACTGCAGTTGGACAGCCAACAGAAAAACAAATTGCTTCTGTTCTTGGAGTATTCGGTCCACGAACTCTCGCCATCGTCGCCCTTCGAGTACCAGGATCCAAGCCCATATGTTTCGAAGTCAGCCTCAACGACGCCCAAAAGTTCGTTGTCGCTCGTCCTGAGCTTCGACTCGCTGAGCCTCCCTTCAAAACACGCTACTTCGCTCCCGCCAACCTACGAGCCGCTGCCGATAATGAGAAGTACATGAATCTTGTGACAAGTTTCATCATCGACAAGTATACACTACGGTACTCGGGAGGTCTTATTCCTGATATCTATCACGCTTTGGTCAAGGGTCACGGCGTGTACATCTCACCAGTGACTTCTGCCAGCAAGGCTAAGCTGCGAAGGCTTTACGAGCTGCTCCCTGTAGCGCTCGTTGTTGAGTGTGCGGGCGGACAGGCTATTGACCCTGAGACGGGAGCGAGAGTATTTGATACCGTATTGAAGGGATGTGATGATAGAGCTGGACTGGTTTGTGGAACTTCGGAGGAGGTTGAAAAAGTGAACAAGGCACTGTTGGGATAGGTTACCGATTAGAAGTATAAAGAATCGGTTAATTTGTGAAAGTAGGTACAAAATCAATAGACGGCGCTCATCAATTTCTTGCACTTCCTATGTGAAACACTCAAGCTGCTCCATTCGACGCCTTTGCAATGTCGGGAAAGTTTGGGCTCGTGACTTTGACGCCATCTCCTTGCGCCAAAGGCTGCCAGACAGCATAGTAAATGCTCGTTCTGTCCAGCAGGACTTCTACCTCAAGCGCATCAGGGAAGACATCCGCAACGGAACCTTCACGCGCAATATCCTCAACCTCCTCGCGCAGGGCCTCGTGGTCGCCATCCTCCGGCTTGGGGAACGACATGTGAACAGCGATCATCTTGTCCTCCGGCCTGTGCAAGAGCCAAAACGAGCCTGCTCCTCTTCTCTCAGCTGCATCTTTGAGGACAGGATACAGCTGCTTTAAGATAGCTTCGACACCGACATGGTGGTAAGTCCAACGCTGGAAGCGACCAATGCCATGCTCTTCAACTGGAGTGAAGTTGTGAGCTCCGATGACGTTCCAAACAAAAGAGTCAACGTGCTTGAACAAGGGCTGCTTCCAATAGGTCGTCTTTGGCTCGCCCACTTCGAAATCATTCGTCGTCCAGTCTTCGAAGCCTTTTGCATTTTCGACCGTGTCGAAGAGATAGCATCCTCCCGTGAGCATATCACCGTTGATAGGGTGATACTTCGTAGGAAGGTACTTGATGTACATGCCTGGGCGCTTTCCCATCACTTGAGCGCCGCCATATTGACCCTGCCAGATGTCTTCAAGTCCGACCCGGGGAGCAATCTTGATTTCGGCAGTGAAGGCCCCTTTGGCCTCGATCTTGCCGACGCCGTAACTGCGGGTTTGGTTATTGGCTATGGTTGGGTATGTCAGACGTGACATCAGATGAGGGGTATCCCAACTCACCCATTTCGTCTGCAAATGGTTCGTATCTTCAAGCTATATCCACTCTTGGCTAAAAGTGAACTTTGGAGAAAAGGACGCCCTGGAACCGTCGTTCTTATACTTCTCTTTAGTTTTGGCACTATTCCCAAGTGCTTAGTAGAATGGATGAAGTTTGGTAATGATGACGCTGCAGGCTCACGAGGCAGAAGCCAATCACGGTCTGGACCAGTCGATTCTTACTAAGACTGTACGCCTCCAGCCTCAAGGTATTGGTTGCCGTCTGAACACGGAGGCTTCAGTCCAGAATCCAACGTAAGCTGGTATAATCGCAACATCAATTACAAGCACCATATGGCCTCCTGTATCCTTGGGGCCTCGTCATCAACATGATGCACGCGCCTTATATCTGAGTTTCCTGTCATTTGCAATTCCAATGGAGGATGTCCCCAAGTGGAGCGACCTTGCTACTTAACAGAATTCTAAGATTATAGACCTGACTCTCAAGCTTATTCTCATACCATCAAGTCTTTGATCGCTTCTGATTTGGTCATTTTCGAATAAGAAACTATAAACTTGGTGCAAGGCTGTCGGAGTGTGAGCTTCGAGCAATTACCGAGGGACGGGGTTACGGATATAGAGACAAGCAATGAAGGGTCACGGAAACCTCGTATAGAGAGACCTGGATTGTATGGGTGTGCAAAAGGTAGCTAGTCGACATAGAAAAAAGCAGCTCGACTAGGGGAGCAAAGAAAACCCAGGGCCTCGATCCTAAATGATAAAAATACTTAGGTAATTTAGTATAAGTTTAGGATACCTTTTGCTAAGGAATTCTGATGCCCTACATCAAGGTCTGATGTTTTCTTGCTCCTCGAGGCTCGGATGCTCCTCAGACCAATAAGGGGTTGACCGTTGGACTACCTGTAACAAGTTGATATCCCCCTACTTTCTGCTCCGAGTAGTATGAACTAGGATTGCATTATACGTTCCATACACTGTCGGCCAAGTCATCTTTACGAGTATAGAGAGTCCAGCGATTGGACAGTGGAATATCATGAACATATGATCACACCGCTTCGGCGTATTTCTCCCCGAATCATCAGTTTACTAACTCCATCAAGGAGCAAATGGACAACATTTGATCCCCCAATTTCCAAGATGCCCCCAAATACTTCCTTTGAAACATCTCCGAGATGATGTCCACCAGTGAAACAGCGGTCTTCTGAAAGGGGTAATGTTGTCTCATTGGTGGAAATACCCCTCATCCTCAACCTCGTCGTCTCCTTCGGAGTGGACCAATCCGTACGCCCCATCTAGGAAATTACGTATAGTGCATCTCTTATACATAAAATAATAGACAGTTCCATCGAAAATGAAGAATTGTCACGGCATTCTGATCATTGGATCTCGCAAATATGGTTGTTATTAAGCTTACCCCCGCAATTGTCCTAGCCTTCCTGGCTGGTGCCAACGCTAAGGATATCTTTGTATCTCCTACTGGTACTGGCTCTGGTACACTTGCAGCACCATATGGATCAATCCAATCCGCCATTGATGCTGCCAAGGCTGGTGACTTTATTTATTGAGAAAGGGTACCTATGCTCCCTCAAAGAACATTCAGGTCAAGACCAGCGGTGCAAAGGGTAGTCCCATTACTGTGAAGCCTTATCAGAATGAGAAGGTCATCATCGATGGAGAGAACATGCCTGGGTAAGTGACAACTACAATGGAGACTGTGGCTAGGCTAACATGATGCAGTACACCAAAGGCTGTTGGCGAGTCGCTCCCCAATGCTGAGCGTGGCGTCTTCCATATCCAGAATGCTGAGTGGTGGTCCTTCTATAATCTCGAGTAAGCTCAACTCTAGCCTCGAATACTCTTAAACTCACATTTCATAGGATCATCAACGGTCCATACGGCATCTACGCCAGAGATGCCTCCAACAACTACTACGAAGGCCTCTCCACTCATGACAACTATGAGACCGGCTTCCAGCTCGAGGGCGCTTCCTCCAACAACCAAGTCATGAACCTCGACTCCTACCGTAACCGTGACCCTCGCAAAAACGGCGAGAGTGCCGACGGTTTTGCTTGTAAGGATGGTTCGGGTGAAGGCAACGTCCTCCGCAATGCCCGTCTTTGGGAAAACGTCGACGATGGTCTGGACCTGTACATGTTTGGGTCTCCTGTCACGCTCGACGAAGTGTACGCGTGGGGTAACGGCTTTAACCGCTGGGGTTTCACACCCTTCGAGGGTGATGGTAACGGCTTCAAGCTTGGCATCACCAACAACCCTCCTGCGAACCACATTGTCAAGAACTGCATCGCCTTCCAGAACGCCAAGAAGGGCTTCATTGATAACGGAAACCCTGGCTCTTTGACCTTTGACCGTAACACTGCTTGGAAGAACGGCGACAACGGGTTCAACCTTCGCAGCTCTTCGTCCAAGGTCACCAAGAACGTTGCTGCCAGCAACACTGGTGACCAGGTTAGTTTGAACAGCAAGGTCTCTGCGTCTGGAAACTCGTGGGATAGCAAAGATACCTGGAATGATGCTTCTTTCAAGAGCACTGATGCATCCACGCTCAAGGGTGCTCGTGGAACTGATGGGCGTGTCAAGGCTAGCGAGTTCTTGATTCCCGCTTCTGGAGCTGCTATTGGTGCTACCACTAAGGCCAAGGTCTAAGGAGTGGCTTTGAAACTTTGTACATAATTCTTAGTATACTTTTATTCAGTACCTTTCTTCGCGCCGTCTTTCCTGAGCTCATCGAGTCAAAAGAATGCACGCGAGATCTCAATGTTAGTTGATCACGCCTGGCTTGGAATGGTACCAAGGGAAGGACAATGCAGCAAAGACAAATACAGTTTACAATTTTGACCTCCGATCCTTATGCCATCTATCAACAGTTGCCTCCTTCATATAATCCTCATTAAGTTCATCCTGATTTCTTACTCATGTCCTCAATGATACCGTTTTCATGCGTTTCCTTTGTCGTATTCTACAATGTTCCGTCCCTAATCTCCTTTCACATCAAGACTCAATTGCATGAGTGAATCAGTTACGGCCCCTGCGGTAATTACATATCAGCAATATTCCCCTCAAACATAGTAGCACTACTCACAGTATCCCATCAAAGTAAGGATGGTTCAGAGCCGCCTTGGCAGAAATGCGCGTTACAGGATCGCAGATGAGCATGTAGTCAAGTAGCTCTAAACCAGCCTCGTCCAGATTCGGGCAGAGGGGAGTAGAGAAATCTCGCTGCCACTTGGGGAAAGAGGGCTTAAAATCTGGGTAAGTGGTGACACCAGGCCAGGCGTCTTCATCGGGTGTTCCGAGGGTTCTGCCAAGATTAGGCCTCGTCATCAAGGATCTAGATCGGGGCAGACTCACCGGAAGATCTTGAAGATCTCGTCGATTTCTGAATCACCAGGGAAAAGGGGCTTTCGGGAGCACATCTCGGCGAAGATGGTACCGACAGACCACATATCAACACCAGTCGAATACTGTCGTCCACCAAGCAAGACCTCGGGGGCGCGATACCACAGCGTAACGACTTCATGAGTATAACTTCTCAAAGGAACACCAAATGCTCTCGCCAAACCAAAATCAGCCAGTTTGAGATTTCCGTCCTTATCAATGAGCAAGTTCTGCGGCTTCAAGTCACGATGCAATATGCGACGCGAGTGACAATATTTGATGCCCTGGACCAAATCCAGCATAAACTTCTGCACCACCTTCTCATCCATTCCCAAGTTCCGCACGGTAGTGGCAGTTCCGGTGGGAAGAGGCTTTCCACGACCGCCGTCAGTGACGGGGAGCGAGTCCATGTACTTTTTAAGATCAAGGTCGAGGAATTCCATGACGAGGTAGAGCTTGTGGCCGTCGGCGTGAACAATATTCAGGAGGCTGACGACGTTTGGGTGGTTAAGTTCTCTCAGGACGGAAATCTCGCGGATGGCGGTGCTGGGAACGCCTTCGTCTTCGGTCTCGAGACGGATCTTTTTGAGGGCGACGATGCGGCCATTGTGGCTGAGATCACGGGCTTTGTAGACAACACCATAAGTACCTGAGAAGGGTCAGAAAATGCGTATCAGACATGACATGACATGGGTGTTCAGACCTTCTCCGACTTTTTCTATTCTCTGATAGTTATCCATGTTGGGTTTTGGTGGGGTCTGTTGAGATGAGATAGATGCTGGTGGGCGAGATGAGGGGATGAGGAGATGAGGCTTTGGATAGTTAGAATAGAGTTTATCGCGGTGGGTTTATGTCGTATGCGATAAAGTGCTCGTTAATCTATGAGACTGGGCGTTATATTTCGCTCTTGCGATGTCGTTGTTCCCTTGCCTGGCCTCTTCTGTTTGTTTTGTGTCCCTCGTCAATTGAAAATTCGATGCATTGACGACGGATCATTTTCCTCCCGACGCGTTGGCTCTGTTTTTTTTTGTTGCGGGGACAACTAACGCAACGCGTCTTCTGTTTGTCGTGTCTCCGCACCAACTCACTGTGATTCACTCATTCACTGTTGATAGATCGTTTGACAGTGGGTTCTGGTGTTTTCATTCACCTATCCTTATTTTAATCTCGTCACTGTCGCCACTATTCAATCTGTTCTTTGCGCGCATTCTTGACCGTTCATGTTCCTACGTGGCTGATCAATCTAAGGGCTTTGGCCCTTACCCTCACTACCTCACTGCTGACTTGTTCATCCCTGGAGTGGCGATAAGTGAAATCTCAGTACTCCGTAACCGAAACAGATGAGGTCAGATGAACGACGCGACCGACGTCGCAGTAAGGCAATATTAGTGAATCATCAACCACGCAATCAAACTGATCAGTTGGTGTTTTGGGCATCAAAAATGAAAGGTTTCACAAGGCTCGCAATGGCGGTTTGAGATCATGACACGTCCCTGAAATGGCTTGGTTCTATGAATGAGGCGGCCTGTCTGTCATTTGATCGATTCATCAACGCACTGAGTTATCGCTGTCAGTCATAGTCAGTGCACGTTTTAGCTTCCACAACAGTGACTCAACCCCTGTAACGCAGTTTAGCTCTCATCATAACCCACTACACTATTGCCTGTAGTGAACGGCAAAGCCAATATTTCACCTGTGGCGCGCAAGTCAACCACTTTAGCATATTTTCCCCTGATGGAAAATAACCGTAAATTTAAGTTATGAGGAACCCAATCCCTCCCACCTTGTCTTGATGCATTCCTAGGTGGTCAATTGCCATCGATCTCTCATTTTTGTGCTCCCTTTGCACTGTCCATTCGCTACAGTCATCATGGCTCGTCAATTGGCCGCAATTCTGGCTGCTGCTCTTGCTTTTAGCGGTGTTAGCGCTGGACCTTGTAAGCCTGTTTCTTCACTCTCCCTGTCGTCTACAGTTATTTTCGAGACGACTGCCACTACGACTTCTTACGAGTCTTTTATGTCTACAATCACTGCCGACGTGACCGAGACTACTGGTACTTTAGAGACCACAGTCACCGACGCTACCACTGGTACTGGTGCTACTGCTACCACAGATGCTATCGACACTACCATCACCGAGAGCGCTACGGACACTACAACGGCCGGGTCTATCACCACTTTCTTGACTACTACTACTGCCGATCAATCTCCTGAACAATCTACTACCACCACTGCCGGTCCCGTTGGGCCAGGTCCTTGCGTTGAAGAGCAGATTCTTTACAACCCCGGCTTCGATGATAGCAACAGCAATGCTTGGCCATGGGAATTGAACAGCGGTGTCACCGTCGATACAGCGCAACAACCGCGTTCCCCTTCCAACCTCCTGTAAGCTACCTTTTTACTGCCACGATCCGTCTATAAACTCTACTAACAGCTCATGAACTAGCGTGAGCTCCATCACTTCGGACAGTCCATTCACCATGTTCTCTCAAGCTCTCCCCGCGTTGGGAGACTATGAATACGAGTTGGTATACTACATCGCCATGGGTAATTATGCAGTCAATAACTTTGACTTCCGCTGCTATGCTACCACCTTCGTCAATGGAAAAAAGATAGGGGATAGCAGTGACTTTGATGGGAATGGCCCCTTCACATGGCAGCGAGTGAGCAAGGTCTTCACGCCGCAGAGCTCCGGTGGTGCTGAGGAACTGCGTTTCGAGATCCAGTGCGAAGGCGGATTCCGCTATGCTTACCTGCGTGTTGATGATGTCAGTCTCACTCGTCGTTGCGGTGCGTGATTGAGACTACGAGGGACTAAACGTTCCTTTGATGATTGATCTATGCCTACCGAGACATTTGGTAAGTTTGGCATCTTGTGGTGATACATGTTTCGCTGAGCTTGATTACATTGAGCTAGCTTTAAGTTGAGCAAATAATCTTTTATATATAAATATTTGGATCATATATCCAATACATCAGTCAGTCTATGCCTATCCAAATACTGTGGCACAAAAGTGACGGCAGCTCTACTCTTGTGCACCCTCCCGTTTGACACCAAGATGCATCAATAACAGCCAACGCCTCATTAAATCCAATACACCTCGATAATGCTTCCCTATTTATTATTTTCCAGATCAAAGATTGAGATTTGCAGTCCCGTCCCGAAAAATGTACTGTTGTTGTCGCTGTACTGGGCGTGGGGTAGGGTCTGGCCCCTCAGGATGAAGCTTCTTCACTCTCTGCCAGTGATGCAAGAGATGCTTCTCAAAATAGTTCTTGCGGTCATAGACATAAGGCACCCGTTCAGGGCCATTGCAGAACAAGCATTCGAGGCCGCCCTTGTGGTTTCGTAGACCTGCCAGACCCTGGCGTAGAGAACGAAGGCGCTCCCATTCAGAGATGAACTCTACCAGCTCAAATGGCATTGAGTCACCCCAGTCGGGAGGGTCTTGAGGTAGGTTAAGATCAACCTGGACCCATGGGTGAAATTTGTTGGCTTCCGCGGTGGCAGATTCTGGTTGCTGAGTGCTTCCCGGCGGCTCTGAGTTAAGCTTATCGCGCTTGTCTCGCTTATCACGGGACGAACGAGACTCAGCCTCAGCTTGTTGATTAGAAGTTGTGGGCGCGGATGGCTGGGATGCCGGAGGTGCTGAAGACTCTGGCCGGGGAGGTAAGGCCCGTTGTTCATATGGGCTTGCTACTGATGGTATCGGTGAGGGCCCAGGTCCAGCAGCTGGTTCAACTTGGCGAAGTGGCGCTGTGTGATAGGCTGCTGCGGGTGCTAATTGCTGGGGGTGTGGTTGAGAGAATCCCGGTGGCGAGCCAGCACCTCCTTGTCGGGGTCGAGGAAGCTGAGGTGGATGTACTCCAGCAGAAGATGGTTCCTGGTGCTGCGGACTGCTAGGAATGGTCGAGTAGGGGTTATAAGAAGACTGGTGTGGTTGTTCTTGTGGCCTGTTACTCGACACTAAAGGCGGCAGTAGGTTCGGATCTTGTTGGAGTTGCTGATCGATGGCCGGGAGTGGCCGAGGAGGAGGAAGATTCGAAGCCTGGCCTGATGATTGTTGATTCCAGTGCGATGAGGCGTAAGGTTGAGATGCGTTGTGAGTTGATGGTTGATAGGAAGGCCGCTGCTCGTTTTGTCTGTGGCCAGACGCTGACCGAGAGTGGCTTGGGGGTGTGGATTGGTACTGAGACGAAGAAGGCCGTTCAGCAGATGCCCCCGTCTGCTGTGCTTGAACTTGGCTGTTTTGATATGCGGTTGGCCACTCGTGACTAGTACGGAGAGGCGCCGTTTGCTGTGAGGGGACTGTTGGTACACTTGGGAACTGGCCCGCCTGTGGTGGAGGCTGTGTTAAAGTAGCGGCATACGGGCTGGAAAAGGATATACGCGATGTCTGGTTGTGAGTTTGGCCAGAAGGAATGGGGGGAGAAGACTGCGGAGGTGGCGGCAGCACCAGGCTACGATCGTTGTGCGGAGATTCATGCAGATGTCTGTGCATCAGGTGTGCAAGCGAGGGTGTGCGTTGAGTAGATCTCTCAACTGGCTGAGTTTGCGCCTGCGTGTCATACTGCTGCGTTGGAGCTGGCTGGGGAGCAGCATGATATTGCTGGGCGGGTTGTTGCTGTTGATATTGCACCAAAGGTTGTTGTTGATAAGCTTGCGGCGACTGGTTATATGTCTGCGCCGGCGATTGTTGCGCCTGGTACTGCGTATTCTGATACTGCGATGGAGCCGCCTGTTGAGACGGATATTGCTGTTGTACATCAGGTCTTGGATACTGAATTGAAGGTGCAGTGGACACAGGGGAAGCATGCGATTGCTGACTTGGCTGATATTGATTCTGATGTGACTGTTGGGGATCGCCTGTCTGCTGCAACCGCCCTTGCGTATGCCAGTACTGAGTGGTGGGGGGAGGTTCAGGTATCCGTGGTGTCTGATCATAACTTGCCCGTCGAGACGAGGTCTCTGGGTGGCTGGGTGTAGCACTCGTGTACTCAGTGAGGAGCTGTTGTTGAGAAGCCTGCGCTTGTCGTGGCTGGGGCTGTTGGAGATGTGCATACTGCTCGGCAGGTGGCTGGCGATATGTTTGGCTTATTGGACTCGGCCCGGCACTGTATGGAGGGCGCGATGAATAGCTATCGATCTCCATGGGCCCTGGCAACGACTGGGTCGGCGGTGTTGGGAGTGATCCAGAGCCGAGCTGCCTACCAATATTCCGGTTCGTGTTTACCATTTGCGCCTGGTGCTGATCTGGTACAGACGTGTTTGTCGCAGCTGAGCTGTAGACTGGTGCACGTGTTCTGTCTACATCCCCTTGCACAGGCCTATGTGTCGAATCATAAGATCTCCGATCCCACGACTGTCCTGCTGACGAATTCGATGGTTCATCCCGCCTCAGTGCCGCCAGCGCGATGTCAGCCGCCGCCAGTCGATCTGCGTCACTACGTTGGGCTGTTGTCGTTCGTTGCTGGCTGTTGGGCAAGTCAGCTTCCAGAGCGGCAGTCAACTGTTGAATAACTTGGGCTCGGGAAGCCCGTTGCGACAACGTGCGTGCGGCAGCGGCAGCGGCATTGTTTTCAGCGTCTGACTCATCATCTGAAATGTCAATAACGATGATGGGCTTTGTCTCCTTCTTGACATCGTCACCAGGTAGTGGCCGTGGCGGATTCCTGGTACTTGCAGGCCTTGGCACTGGCGAAGGTACTGGCAAGGGACGAGAGAGGTTACTAGGCTGCGGAACAGACTGATGCCTTGGCGGTGCTGATGGTGCTCTTGGGGCTGGAGCCGGAGCTGGAGCCGGAGCCGGAGCCGGAGGGTCAGCACTGGGTTGGGGAGCCTGTCGCTGGACAGGAGCAGCTTGTTGCTGGACAGGGGCAGCTTGTTGCTGGACAGGGGCAGCTTGAGAGTCCTCTTCCAGAACTGGTGCAGGCTCATCATCCTGAGGCTCGAATGCCATATCAAATTCCGTTTGAATTTCGTCGAAGACTGGAGGAGGGACTTCAGGTTCCGCTGGGGCTCATTAGCTCTAAATTCCGAGTTTGCATGCGGCGAGTAGTCATACCAGTTACAGGCGCCTGAGGCTTGGTCTGAGCAGGCTTGTTTGGGCGATGTTCAGTTGGCTTTGGCGGAGATGGATCTGATTCCTTCTCAGCTGGTTTTGACACTGCCTTTGGTGCTGCCGGCTTTGGTGCTGGAGGCTTTGCGACATGCTGACTTGGCTCCTTCTCAGCAGGTGTTCCTGATGCTGTCCTTGTCGCAGTTGGCCTCGGACCTGTTGGCTTGGGCCTTGTCTGAGCCTGGTTGGTTTGATGATCCTCGGCAGGCCTCTGTGCTGGTGGATTCGGTGCAGGTTGATTTGATTCTTTCTCAGCTGGTTTCGACGCTGCCCTTGCTGCTGGCGGCTTCGGGGTAGACTGGCTTGCGTTTTTCTCGGCTGGTCTCCCTGTTGCCTGCTTTGCTGCGGATGGCTTCGAAGCAGGCTGGCTTGATTCTTTTTCTGCAGGCCGCGCAGCTGTCGGTTTGGGATCTGAAGCAGCTGGTGTTTTCGAACCCGATGGCCTATGTGCTGATGTTGCATGCTGATTAGGACCTTTCCCCGCCGGTCTCGCAGGATTTGCCGCTCCTGGCTTTGAGGTCGATGACTTCGACCCTGATGGATTATGAGATGGCGGTTTAGACGCAGGCCGACCATTTGAAAGTTTCTCATTTGTTTTTGCAGGGGCCGTCGTTGCTGGCTTCGAAGCTGCGGTGCTGGTAGTTTTTGATTTGTCTGAGCTATTATGGTGACCAATCATCCTCAGCACTTGAGGCTTCAGTGCAGCTGCCCTATGTGCTGCCATTTGTTCCGGCGTAGGGGTCACCTTATGAACCTCTGGAGCTGGAGCTGGGGCTGGGGCTGGGGC
>JAAQPG010001637.1:0-22003 GCA_013186905.1 Fusarium udum
GGGGGGGGGTGGGGGGGGGGGGGGGGGGGGGGGGGGGGGGGGGGGGGGGGGGGGGGAGGAGGGGGGGGGGGGGGGGGGGGAGGGGGGGGGGGGGGGGGGGGGGGGGGGGGGGGGGGGGGGGGGGGGGGGGGGGGGGGGGGGGGGGGGGGGGGGGGGGGGGGGGGGGGGGGAGAGGTACAAAGACGTAGGTATCTAGTATCCTTTTGGCTGGAACAGGCACGCGGAAGAGGCGTAGGAGCAGAGAGAGAGGAACAACCATCACTTGATGGAAAGGTAGGGAATGTGTATGGGTGTGTAGATTTCGGGCTTAGACAACCGTAATTGTACAGTGAGTGACTGTACAAGTAAGTGGTGATGTTGATGGTGGGTGACAGTACTACAGGCAAGGTACCTGGCGAACCATCCTCGTGGTTATACGCTCCAAGTTTTTGGTGGGCAATTGTATGTTGCTCAGTGTCGTCCAGTATGATTACTCGTGTGACGATGATCTCACTGGCTCATCCTCGTGCTTTCAATCCATTTCATCTCATCTCTTGTCTTCTCATTGTTGTCTCTTAGATAGAGAAATTCCTCAATAATGGGAACAGGCCCCTGTAACCGCACCCTAATTCCGGGGAGCAGTGGGGAACGACCCCCGGTCTTTGTCCTGGGTCTAGTGACGTAGGTAGCCGCTGTCTACGCTAACAGCCTTACATCATCGCTTGTGCATTTGCAAGGCTGGTCTCTGGAGATCTTCTGTCTCTGCAGGGTTCGAGACTGGAATTTGATGCTGGAATTAGATCGCCAGCTGTATTTATGACCACCCTCTCAAGTTTGGGCACCTCCGTTTCAGTTTGATCTCTGACGCTCAAGTAATTGGCTCAGTCCCTAGGTAAGGTTCTTTACGAGAGAAAACCGTTTCCCGGCGTATTTTTGCCTCTTGGGTCTTGTACTGCGCCACCCGCTCGGCAACGGGGCGCAACGTGGGGCATTCTCGTAGACCTAAACTGAATTAATTTAGCGGCATCAAGAAACTCTCCAGGCTCAGGACAAGACGAAATGACGAACTGAGCACAAACGGTCGCAGGGTCCCTTGACTTTACCCGGAGAGGGACATGTATGTACAAGAGGGTGATCAAGTGTTTCAGCTTGCTCAACTCCTGTCTATCATTTCATCACCAGTTTCCTTAATTAAACATGTACCTCCTTCAGGCCTCAGGGATCATGGCTTGCTTTTCTCACCCAGTCCCTTGCTTGCTCGCTGCTGGGAATAACTTGATGGATACATACATACATCATCGGTAAAGGCCGACATCATCAGCATCAGTCTCAGTCTTCGTACTCGGCCTCGGCCTCTTGGCTTATTGCTACGTTGAGTCTCTAGTCTCTCGGCTTTCTCCATTTGTCATCCGTTTTCCTTCTAGAACATGACTAAGTTTTCGCAATGCGCTCCTCATTCGCCTCTAGTTTATGTCCTCGTGAGAATGTCGCTTTTGCTGCGATTCTCCACTATCAATGCAATGGGTTCTTCCATCTCATCTCCACCAACCGAATGAACCGAAATCGATCTGCAATGCAGGGCTCTCCTCATGCTGTAAATAAAAATCCTTTCTTTTTTTTCTTCTTATCTCTTTTCTCTAACTAATGCATAAATGTTTGCCTGATTCGATCCATGTACTCCACTCCTATTGAACGCGTCCTCGGTTACCTGCAGCCTTTCTTTCAAGCCGCCCGTGCAAGCCTTCTATCTATCATCTGGTAGTTCGGCTCCATGCATTAGCTACTAACTTACACAACCCTTCCATGCCGGCAGTGCTTCCGCGATGAGCTTTGGCCCATTTCCAGGCTGTGCTCGTAAACTCAAGGCCAACACTGGACTTGGGTAAAGAAACAGGCAACCATTTGAGAGAGTCTCTGATGCTGATCGATAGTCATCCATACCTACTTTCGAGGCTTTGATATCCGATTGTACTGTACTGTACTGTACTGTACTTTCGGGTCTCCATGATGATACGCGGTGACTCACTTCCGTAAGAGATCAGCACGTCATGTTCCAAAGAGCTAATGGGTGATGAACCACCACGCTGGCTGCACGTAACCGCAGCGCAGGGCTTAACGAAAGGCCGATTCCCTCACAATCCATCCATACTTGCTCGGTCCTTAACTTACACGGCATATTCAGGTTCCACAACCGCTCAATGGTACTCTGTGGTTCGTCGCAATATCCCGACGTCTCTGAAACATTCGCGACTAGCAACAGAATTTATGCGGTTGCCTTTTCTCAAAGCGAGTAGTTATTGCATTGCATGTCACGCAGTAAGCAAGTTCTGTCGAGCTTGGTTGCACGTTTCTGTCCGTGACGCCGAGATTATACCATCCTTTCTTTTGATACGCCTGTCTCTATCTCTCTGCAACTGCATCGGTAGATGAGATGCCAAATGCAGCCACCGAACTCTGCTATGCTGACCTCACAATATCGCGGTAAACAAACATCTTTGTCTGATAACCCAAATTCTCATCAACATGTGATCCTAATTAACACATCAACACCCACCCCCCTTCTTGGCTCCAACATGCGCCGTGGGTAGCCGATCGATCTCCTTAGCTTTGAGCTCTGCCCCGCGTCTCTTTAGGCTTCACCACGGTTCCTGGGCGTAGGCTCGCCTATGTTCTTCCAATAGACTCTTCGAACCTGGAACCCCTCCACCATAAGCAAGGCCCTAGGACTAGCTCCGTTGGTGTCAGAATGAACATTGCGACTTTCAGCCGCATACCATGTGGTGTCGCAGACCGGGAACGTGCTTCCAGGTGAGAGCCTCCTACAGCGCACTCCTCTGGTTGCCTTCTTCGAAAACCTTCTTTTTCTCCATAACTCTAGATTGCTAGCTTCTCGAGTGAGTATGCCTCCACCTTGCGGCTGATCAGCTGGCCTGTCTCTCGGGTGCTTCGCTGCACCACTTCGCCACCCGACACAACCTTGCTCTTGGTTGGCAGTTGCTTCGTCTTGAGGCCCAACGGGAGCATTCGAGATTCCTGACCCTCCAACTTCACGGGAACTGGGTTGTTTGTGTTCCATGATGGTCGGCCGGCGCCGCTCTTTTGAGATGCAAGGCCGAACCGGACTGCCTCGCCAACGATGCCGTTGAGGTACACAGCCTCCTCCAGACCTTCGAGAGCCGCAGTCACCTCAAGTTTGAGTGCTGTCAACAGGTCGCCTGTCTCAGACTTATCGCTTGAGATGGCGTCATTTAACAACCATCCTCCAGCGCCGACTGCATCAATACACCGACCGAGAAGGTCCGAGATCAAAGTGATCACACCGTCTGGGGGCGGGTCGTTACCCTCGGAGTCAAAGCTGGTTGGGTCGATGTACAGCGATGTCCACGCACCTCGGACAAGTTCCACTCGTAGGGTGTAGATTAGCGACAAGATCTCCTCCGTCTTGAGCGTAGCTCGGATGGCCTTGACTGTGGTAATAGCTGGGAGCCGCCATAGCTTAGCGAAAGCCAACGTGAGCCCCCGCGAACGGCTGCTGCTATCATCTCCGAGGTAGTACTCCGTGATCGCAATGTCTCGCTCAAGATCGTCAAGGTCCATCTCGTAGTTTTCAGCCCCGTCAAGTGCCTCCTCTCTCAAAAGCTTGTTGTTAGCTGGCTTCTTGGGATCATGGATGAGGTCAAGATTGAGCATCAAAGCTCGGATAGCCAGAAGTAGCTCCAGTTCGCCAAGTTGAGTAGCTTGGAGGTAATTCAACACCAGCGTCATGGATGGGTCGGCATCAGTCAAGCTTGTCAGAAGATCCTCAACAATGGTTTTGCTGTCGAGAGCTTCCACATCCAATTCTTCTCTGAATGCAGCTTTCAAGTTTGAGAGGGTCAGGTGCCCAGCGACAACCAAATAGGACGTGACGTTCGTGTCGGGCAGGATCAACTGCAGCTTAGGTCGTGATTCTGGTGCTTCGCTTGTAGAGATGGAAAAGGTTCGCCCAATCGCATAGAGTACCCAGCGTCGATCCACAACAGCGTATCGGTTGCCTCCTGTGTGCCACTCCCATTCAGGGAGTTCCTGGGCGTCCTTCTCCTTTGCTTCAGTGCTCTCGCTCGTTGATCGAAGGCCCACGCGAAATCGCTTCCGTAGGAGACCTTCCCACTCTCCAAGGTCACCCTTTGTAAGATGCGAATCTGCAATTTCAAGCTCGTTGCGAAGCTTATTCATATATTGCTCAGTCATCGAGCCAGGGACATATTTGGAGAAGTCTGTTGATAGCTTGTCTGTCTTGGCCTTCTTCTCTGGGATTTCAGTGGCAGTTCCACGACCAATAGAGTCAATCAGAAGACCTTGTTTGCGTCGCTTGCCGTGGCTCTTGGGGGGCTCAATCTGGATTGAAACCAGGACGTTATCAATCAGGGCCACGGCCAGCTCCTGACTTCGCAGGTAGCTAATCAACTGGCATGACTGGGGCTTCTCATCCTCCTCGAGGACCTCAGAGAGATCGAGGGGTGTATTGGCATGGATGGATCTGTACTGGTGGTTGTAGAGACTGATCGACTCGAGTGAGCATGACAAGACAAATGGTCGAGACAAACAAGCGAAAGAAACTGCGTTCTCCATATGCACCACAGACTTGAGCTTCGGAACAGGAGTGGTGAGGTCGTAGATATTAAGAGCGCCTTGTTGTAGCTGCATGAGCAGAGCTGCTTGCACATCAATTTGATAGGTAGACTTATCAGTGCCACGGGGCGAAGGAGTACCGATGGGAGCGATCTCGAGAGGTGATAGCTTCTGAATGTCAGAGGTTGTTGAAGTGCCTGTGGCGACAGCGAGAACAACCAAGTGACGGCTCTCCCGGCTCTGGCTCAATGTCTTGGACACGAACGCAACCAGCTCCGGCTCAGAAGCAGGTGTTTTAGGGAGCGCACTGAAAATCTCAGGCTTATCCTTGAAGATCCCTTCACTGAACTCGGCAAGCGTGCCCGAGGTAACGTAGTCCACCTCGAAGCTCTCGATCTGGGTAGCGATAGCATCCTGCAATGCTGACTTTGAGGGTGAGGTCCACTGGATCGCAAGAGTTTCGGAGGAAAGTGAAATGAACTCTCCGTTTTCGCAGACTGCAATCACGTCGCCAATATTAGAGGTCTCTGACACACTGGAAGAGCATGTCAAGTATCGAACAGTTGAAGACTTGAGAACGGGGGAGGCGGTCGTTGTGGAGGTAGTCTTGCCGTCCTGGTGGACAACATCCTTGAACAAAGTGATCTTTTGGCCTCTAGAATCGCGAGTAGAGATATATGTGTATCGAGAAACGTCGTTAGATCCAGCTCGTCGGATTCTAACCGAGTATGGGGCGCAGGTAAAAGATTCTTGAGGAGGAATAGGATAAGAAGTGATCAATCTCGAAGCCGGAACCTATGCAAAGTCAGCGACAGCCTACCCAAAATCTGGAGGGAAAGCATACATCGTAGATGCTAATAGTTTCTCCATCCACACCAACAACCAGTTCTGTCCTCTTTCTCTTCTTCTGACCATCGCGCAAACCATAGACCTCCCGCGCAACAATGCGACCTTCAGTGTGATCCAAGGGTCTGGGGAGGGTCGCCAGCACAAATGGCTTGTGTATTCTATACTCGGAAGCCATGGCGACTACGGTAACGTAATGGTGAATTATACCGTGGGCTGAAAGAGATACAATTCGTTGTATCTAGACTTTCGACCTGCACTTTTTTCCTCCAGCGATCGACAGGTGAAGCTTCACAAAAAAAAAAGTTGGAGCGGGCCGAAATAAATTCCGTTCGTGGGTGGGTCTCAAACGCCTGCCACCAAAAATGATCCCTGACGCACCTAGAAGAGAAGGTACGTATCTAGCGCGAATCGACGCGTTCAGTGGTTTGTACCATTTCCATTAACGCGTACCCTGGCTAAGCTCTTTATTCAATTATATCCACAGGCAACGCTTTCAGTTCATTCGCATCAAGACAAAGGCTCGCCTCGCATTGGAATCTTTCCTCTATCACTATAAGATCTTACTAAACTTTGTTTCTTTCTGCCATCCTAAGAATCCATATTCCGGTGTTACATTCGTGAAATGGTGGTTTAACGTTAAGCTTAAAGGTGCTTAGGACATCGAAATCTCCAGCTCATTGCATGCTAACACCGTAACTTTTGCAGCTCTCGACGCATCAATGGGATCGGTCTTGGTCGAAAGGATGGCCCAGGAAGGCATGAGGGAACCTGAGGTGAAGAAAGTTCATCCTTTCTTTACTAAAGGTCCTGCTGCCGACGTTGCCAACCCCACGAACAGCGCAGAACCATCGCCAAAAGTTTCGAGCAGCGAAACTCCTCACGAAGACGCTGAGCCACTACCAGAAGCTCAAAACAGTAGAAGACGTCGGAAAGCCGACGCGTCGCTCCCACATGATGCGCCCGTACCGAAGAGACCACGACGAAAACGCCAGGGCGATGCAGCTTCCACCAACTTGAACGCGACTATTGAACAGAGTCTTGGAATCAAGCTGAAGGAGCCTGTCTCTACCAAAACGGAACCCGAACCGGCCACTATCGCATTTATAAAACCCACCGAGACCACTCCACAATCCAATCCTTCCAGCAATACGGATCCCAATGTCAAGGGCAAAGTACTAAAATGGAACCCGAAGACAGGGACATTGGGATCGCCCCCAAAGCCCAAATCGAAGAGCCCTCCATCTCGAATGGTGTGCATGAAATATGGACGTGACGAAGCCAACCGAAAAGATATGGGGGATAAGATAGCCCAGATCCTGGAAGGCAAGATATTGTTCCCACCAACACCACCAAAGAGAAGAGGAAGGAAGGCAAAAGAGGACTGCATGGCCAAAATCGAGGATATGTCAAAGGCTACACACCCATTCTTTACTGGGAAGACAAAGCAAAACACGAAAACGGAAAGCCAACCTGCTACCAAAGCGCAACCATCTTCGGCACGACAGACTGTATTCATGTCCACGCCAATGTCTCCTAAGAAGCCTCGCAACCCATTTATCGTGAACAAGCAACCCCCGCGGTTTGGCGTCAAGACTGGCGTAACCAGGGTGCCTGGGGCTATGCAGCCTCTGTGGCCAGCGAAGGGAATGGCTCATGTCCGTGGCTTTGATCTCGAACTTGATCCTGCCTCATTGTCATCCGGCGAGCATATGGATAAAAAGTCCAAAGGCTCTACTGTCACAATCACCCCCGACGAGTCTGTGCTGGACAGGTTCTGCGCCCATATGGATCTTGCTGCTCTCCGAGAATCACTGCCTAGGAACCACGATAATTTTGAACCCGCGCCCAAGGAACTACGAACCCCTGGCCGACACTTTGAAAGTGGACGAAAACTCCAAATACGGGTCCGATCAGAACTCAGGACCCTACGGATAGTGAGCACCGTCGATGATGATGATGCGATAATGTGCGACACATCCGAGGTCTCTGCAAGAAGAACACACCCCGCAGTCAGCCGGTTATACGAAATGCTTGAGACTAGCCTTTCTGCATATGATAGATCAACGTGTGAATCTCTGACCTGGACGCAGAAGTACGCTCCAACTGCAGCATCAGAGATCCTCCAGGCTGGAAAAGAGGCCCTCCTACTAAGGGACTGGTTACAAACATTGAAAGTTCAGTCTGTAACTACAACAGCCGATAATACAGTAGTCAAGGGAAAGTCAAAACTAAAAGTAGCGCCGAAAAAGAAGAGAAAGAAGGATGAGCTGGATGATTTTATTGTCAGTAGCGAGGAGGAAGCAAACGAGATGGATGAGATCTCTGAAAACGAGGATGATTGGGCACCTGCCGGCTCAGGATTGCTGAAGAAGACAGTCGTTCGAAATGGCGACTCCGGAATGGAGCAGGGAAGACTAACGAATGCTGTGGTAATCAGTGGTCCTCACGGGAGTGGCAAGTCGGCAACGGTTTACGCAATAGCCAAAGAATTGGGATTCGAAATATTCGAAATCAACTCTGCAAGTAGACGAAATGGCAAGGATATCTTGGAGAAGGTTGGCGACATGACACGGAACCACCTTGTTCAGCAACACCGCGCAGATCCCGGTTCTGGAACCATGGACGAAGATGAGACTTCTCGGGATTTGAAATCGGGGAAGCAAGGCACGATGACTGCCTTTTTCCAAAAGTCGAGAGCCTCCAAACCACCCGCCAAGAAACCTGCCGAGGAGAAGTTGCCCGAAACAACAAAAGCCAGCTCGGCTAAGAGCCAGAAGCAGTCATTGATTCTGCTGGAAGAAGTTGATGTCTTATACGAGGAAGACAAGCAATTTTGGGCAACACTGATGGGAATGATGGCACAATCGAAACGGCCATTCATCATGACCTGCAACGACGAAAGCCTGGTGCCTCTCCAGAGCCTTAACCTCCATGGCATTTTCCGATTCGCACCTCCACCTATGGATCTTGCCGTCGACCTCTGTCTTCTCGCCGCAGCTAACGAAGGGCACATTCTACGACGCACAGCTGTCGAGGCCTTGTACAAGTCTAGAAATAACGACCTCAGATCCTCGCTAACAGAACTCAACTACTGGTGCCAGATCGGGGTCGGGGATCGCAAGGGAGGATTCGACTGGTTCTGCCTGCGATGGCCCAAAGGGACCGACCTGGACGAAAACGGCGATGTAGTACGAGTGCTGAGTGAGGACACCTACTGCAAGGGCATGGGCTGGATTGGCCGTGACCTGATCGCTACCTGCCCTAATCCATTGGAGTCAGAAGAGGAGGCAATGAAACAGGCATGGGATTCCTGGGCATTAGACATGGGCGAGTGGAACACTACACTGGATTTGCCGTCATGGGCCGATGGTGTCTCTCAACAAGTATCGCAACGAAGCCAGAGGCTTGAGGCACTTACAGCCTTTGATGAATTCTACACCTCAATGAGTGATGCAGATCTCTTGACAAGCGGCACTTTAGGGATCAGATTTCAGGAGATGATCGATCCGGAACTGCCTGAAATACCAGTCAAGATGCGAGACGATTTCATTATCGGAAGCCGTCTTCTTGAGGCAGACCCCAAGGTGATGCAGTCCTCACCCAGTGTCAACCTTTCCTTGTCTCTCAAATCCCTAGCAAGGCAAAACCTCATGCATGCTTCACCCACACTCAACGCTCCCAAGACACTCCTCGAACCACTCACAGAGAAGCGAGTGGTAGAGTCCCTTGACCACTCATTTGAGCCTCAAACCGCGCCGCTGAGCCGCATGGACCTTGCGTATGCATTCGATCCTATTGCCATAAATGAGAGGTTGTCGGCGGCCAGTTATCTTGAACCATCAGTGTTTGACAGGACCACAAAACTCATCGTCTTAGACGTGGCGCCATGGGTACGCGGGATCGTGGAGTTTGACAACACCCTGATGCAAGAGCGGCTTAAGTTGAGTAACCTCCTAAGCGAGGGGGGCAAGCGGAAGAGGATGCGCACGACGCGCAGTGCATATTCAGCTATGGAAGGGGGCGAGAGGAGAACTACACGTCGTGAGAGGTACTTTGGAGACACCCTCAACACGGTCTTTGTGAGACGTACCGCCGGCAAGGGCTGGCAGGATGCTGTGGAGAGAACAGCACCAAGGGAGACAACAGGGAGTCTACCCAACAGTTCACCACCGTCCTCGCCAGCATCGAGCATCTAACGAGGGCAGAACCCTGAGTGGGTTATGCGGTATATACTAAACGCGAATTGACTTGGAAGGATCATGATACATACGCATATAGGTCGGCAAGCTTGGTTTTTTTGGGGAGTCTTTTACGCGGGGTTGCATGGCAGCCGCAGAATTATGCATATTATAGAACACATTTTGAAAATATATATTTATAAACCAATCCCATGTGTATCTAAACGCCGTATCATTGTCTCATGTAGCATAAAAGTCGTAAAAATTGTCAAATAAACACTCAACCAGCTCCGTTGCAGTACAATTCAGGTCCAACAAAACCACCCAATAGACATAAATGACAGCAGAATAAATAAAAGTATGAAAACCCATTCCATTGTCAGGCCATGTCACCACTCAGGATGCATAGGAGCAGGCTGAACGACGGTCCTCCTCCGTTCAGCATAGACTGGTTGGGCCTGTACATAGTGATCATCATCAGGATATGGCAATCGCTCGGCAGGCTGCCTCATCCTCTCATACTCAGGCCGTGGCATGCGCTCAAAGTTTTGAGGTCGTCTGCGATCAACCCCTTCGTAGTAGACAGCATCGCCACGACGTCGAGTTGTTCGCTCAACTACACGCTCACCATTCTCAAGTGAGCGGCGACGACGGTGGTGAGGGCGGTCTGAGCGGTGATGCTTGGAAGAATGCTCCCAGTCTTCATGATCACCGTACAGAACACCCTTGGGCCAGACCTTGTGCGCTACAACAGCAGCGACACCAATACCAGCTAGAAGACCAGCGGTAGTCTTGAAGAGCCCATGGTGATGATGGTTGTCGCTGCGCTTGGAGCGACGAGATGGTGAGCGGGAGCTTGATCTTGATCGAGAGGAGAGTCTTCCTCGTGATTTAGAGCGCGACACCATGCGAGATGAAGGTCTCCCACGAGGTGCTTGTGATCGGCCACGAGAGGGTGAAGGGGTACGGCTCCTGGATGATGGCGATCGGATGTGAGATGGGCTTGGCATTCTATCATGGACAGAACTGCGTCGTTCAAAGGATCCAGAGCGAGGAGAGTTCTGCATGATGGGCCAAGACTCGCTAGTGCTAGTGTCGGTAGTGATCTGTAGCTGTAGGCGTATGCGTAGGCGTATGTATGTATATGTATGTATGTCTCACTTGATATGAAGTTTCAAGTTGTTATATAAGTCTCGGTAAGGGAGGGCACAACTCCAAACGGTAAGATTTGTGCCCGATTGGGTTTTATTTGTTGTTACTTGGTGATCTGAAGCAAATTTTCTTTCTGTTGGACAAGGACCAGCGTTCTAACGTTGGAGAGTCAGAGTCAGTCCTCAGTCGCGCCAGATGGGGGTTTCTGTAGGGATTGTACCTGAAGCAGGACCCACGACTCAACAAGAAACTAAACTGGAATTTGTCTTCTAAGTACTTGGAAGACTCTGGTGTTTTTTACTGTGCTGTGCTTCTGGTGCTGGTGCTGGTGCTTATAAAGACCTAACAGGGATGTCCTTGTTGATGAGGACTAGGTAGGTTATGACGTACAAGAAGACGGAAACACGACGGGGCTATCACGATGAAGGAATTGACAATTACTCTTGGGGGAATGGAGATCATCCGAGGGAGACACTGTCGATTTATGAGTGAAATACCCCAGACCGATAAGTTACAGGCCAGTGGCTTAGACGATATTGTCGATCTCTTTGAGGGATAAACATGCGGGGAGATAGATATTGCTAGGTGAATGAATAAAGAGACGAATTGATACGAGACAGTCAATCAGGTCCAGACCAAGAGTATAAGCCTCTTGAGCAATATAATATAACACGCATGCCATGTCTTTTTTCCATCTACCGTCCCTATCAACGAGGCGAAGCAGGATCTGAGGATTTGATCCTATTAGTCCCCCCAAATACGATAGAGTCTTTCTTCACTGCATCTGCATCGTAAACACCCCCTGTTTATGCACACGACGTCACACTACAAGGGGTCCCCCAATGCCGCGGATCCGACCACTCACTCACTCACCCACGCCTCTGTGACATTCATCCAGTCTTGTCATTTGCTGGCTGGTAATTGACTGGACGATGTTTCTATTCGTGAGACTCAGACTGAGCGGTAAAGTGCAGGTCTTTGATGAGTTGGCAATATCTCTCTCGTCTTACTCAAGCATATTCATGTCTTGTCAATTTGCACTTTGGGTGAGATGTCTTTGTGAGGCTACACTTGCAGGGCTAACATAAAACATTTAACACGGGTTCCTACATAAGGCGTTCGAATGTGCAAGTGTCGCCCGGTTGCTTTGTCTCCCATGTATTGTTAGATATAGAGCGTGCTCTGAACTGTGTTCAATGTGCGGATTGCCCTGTAATATCACCGCCAACTCTCACCTGAGACGAGTCGAATAATTGAAGCATTTAATGCATTGCTATGTATCAGCATCGAGATCGTCATTGGAGTCGGGCAAAAGCTTCCTGGTGTGTTTCAAATATCGATATGGCCCACGTTAAGGACTCTGATTGTATCAGCATCCGCCTTATGGGCTTACAGGGCGTCTACAAATTGGATCTTTGACAGACACATCCTTGTCATCTTACGACAATCTCCTCATTCGAGAATATAGGCGTTTTGGCTGTCTAAACATGCACGTGGTGACTTTATTGGGAGACTTGAGACGAAGGTCCTGTGCATATTGGGCCTCGGTGAAGCAGCGATAGGGATGAGCACCACATCAACGGGCATGATACAGATGTTTTATATGAGCTTAGTACTTATATTCTCACTATAATGGGATGACTTCATTCCTCGATGTTCTTATCTGAGGCCATTCAATGCACCTTGAGCCTTCTGTGAGTTACACACTTGTAGTTGAAAGATATAACTAGTGTGTTTAAACTTGACCATTCAGATGTCTAGACAGTAAACTGATAAACAGTCTCTAGTACCACAAGAATTACCAATCTAAGATACACTTCATATACTATGGCTAAAATCCGGTCTTGCGGCTCGATGAAGCCTGTATTCATCAAACAGTCCATCAACATGAGGACAAGGACTCATGAAACACCTTATCAAACCGGATGAAAAGAATCGAAATTACGATTATCACTTCCCAAACGCACAAGAAACAGTGGGCCAGTACCGAATTACTGCCCTTCCATGTCGTCGATATGCAAAGTTAGATCCAGACCCCATGCAAATCGTATATCGACGATGACACAATGAACAACAGGATCACTTCTTGCAGACAAACTAAATACCACGTATACGATGACATATTCTGAGTTCATCTCTATTTCATACAGTGTCATTATCCGGTGTAGGTTTCTGCTGTGATGCCTATTAGAAGTGTGGGCATGAAGTTGTAACCACCACGAAAGTTGTGGCAGTCCATCCATAGCCTATCTATCTCATCAATATTTTACTTTATCCTTGTAAGTTTGCAGCCACCAAAATCTTCTTACGAGCCATAAATGGGCTCAGCGAGTGAACAGTCCTGAGCATTGGTGTTAAACTCAGAGAAAAAGTCCCAATAAAGGTTTGGCATGGCGGTTGACTTTAAGTTTCCGTTGTCACGATAGGATTTTCCTTCCAATATACTCAAGCTTCATTATGTTGACTCATTCACTGTCATCATCGAGTTTCGTTAAGGGGTAGGTCAGTCCACAACATTACATATGACACTTCACCATCGGCCTATGCCAGATGACCTTGAATTCCAACATGCATCTCTTCCCATGTCCTTCTCTCGTATTAACCTAGCTCGGTCTCACTCTGCTGTTTGCAACGCAGGTCCATCCTAGGAGATTGGCGGGAGAATGGTCTTACCACCAACGCGAGTTACTCGTCAATACCACGCAACGATATGAACATAACCCATTATGTTGAAGGCTGTGTCATTCTCAGAACCTCATGGTACGCAATCCAGCACAGCATATACATACATAAAACCGATTACCGCCAATTAAGTCTCAATATTGTTACAGTTTGAGTTACTCTGATCACTGTCAGAAGTCAAAAGGTATCAGCTGGCTTGGGTGGCATCAAAGCCAGAGTGGATGGTTTTGCACCATCAGGTTTGATGATATACCTCCATGTATACATCTCCTACGGCGGGCCTGAACATCATTCAACTCATGGGTCATTGTATTTGTGAATATGCCTATGTCGCAAATGTTCTCACAGACAGAAGAGTATTCTGAAGTCAGACGGTGCCACTCATTGCAACATCGGTCAAAAGCAACGAATCCTAAAATCCCAACGATGCACGATTCTCCGGAAGACCTTTGAGGGCTTCCTTCTTGCTAAACGCACTTGGCCAAAAGACCTCTGGTCTCCTATTTTCCGGCTGGTGTCTGTCTTGTTGCCAGTTGTTGAAGCGGGAGTCCTCCATGAAAGCGCATGACCCCAAGTCGTGATATCCTGGCAAGTTACAGATCCACACAAATTCCGCGGGTGGATCGTTCTCCGTCTTTCTTTCTATCTGGAGTATATATATAATACGATACTCACAGAAATTTCGAACTTTCCAGGCCCCAACACAGCCATCATCAACCTTGGGTACGCCACTTGGCTTACTCTAGGGCATAATGCGCAGAAAAGTGCCGATTCAAGCTGGAGAGAGCTTTGAGACGAATGCAGAAGGCATACAGGCAAGGAAACGCTATAGCATCAGTTGCAGTGTCTGTGAGAGCATGGGTTTATGAAGTGGTAGCGCTGGCTACGGAAGTTCCAGTCTTGAACATGCAGTTTGAGGGAACAAGCCCAATGAAACGAGCGGCAGTTGGTCCAATCGGTAAGCCTTACGGTGGGAGGCCTTGAAATGGACACATGCGAATACTGCGAGTCGTGTACTGCATACACCTCGTGCTCATGAAACTGACACATGAGATAACAAAGGGAAAATCCGCATCCGCCGCAGTCCTGGCCACGGCCGCAACCACAGCTGAGCCCTGTTCGATGCGGTTCGGCTCAGCTCAGCTCAGCCAGTCTCCGACTCCGCTCAATAATTGACTGCACGAGACTCGAGCGACTATGAGCCCCGCAAACAAAGCGAAGTAAATTCTGACGCCGCCACAGAACACTGTGGACATGGGGGCGTGATTTTCGACGAAGGATCACATCAGATCAGATGACTCCTATAAGCCAAAACAGAACAGAAACATACTTGGATGGAATACGGATAATAAACCAAGGCAAAGCAAGACAAGTCAATGCGAGGGAGGGGAAAGAATTGGCTCGGGTCATGGTGTCAGTCTCCCCGTCTGGGCTAGACGCCGTCTGAACGCGCCGCGCGTAAAGTGCTTGCATGGACCGATTGGAAGCCAATGGCTGCTATTTGATGGGCCTCTCGCTCCCTCTCGCTCCCTCTTGTTGTTTTAGATCCTTGACGCCCTACTCAAACCATGACCCCTCGGATCTTGTCTTTTCCACCACCCCGCTATTCCCCTTGTTTAATGTCTCTCATCTCTTTTCAAGGAAACAAATAACAAGCGAAGATGTTGACTGAAGCTGCTTTTGGACGCTCCTCCTCACATTGGTTGATGATGTCTGTGCTTTGGCTATAGTTAAGGGAACAAAATACACAACTACCTTCCACATTGTTGTTCAACTGTCCCCTCCTTCTTAAACAGAACGTGAGCGTAAACCTCTCTTGCGAGTTGGTACCCCAGAGATACAGGGATGTCCTATCATCGTCACCTACCCTGTGGTTTCAACAGGCGTGCCAACGACAGTCTTTCATCAGGAGCATTCGAACTGAGACCACCGTATATTTTGAAGCCGTACAACAGTTATACCTCGTCGGTTTTCTCGTCTGATGAATTCTATAAACGCTGTTGTGAGGCACGCAGCAGTGAAGCAAGTCCTGGAAAGTCGAGTCTCTTGACCAAAGTTTCAGGTCAGCCCCGATCATGGTAGGGATGCCAACCAAGAACGTAAAGATGAACACCACCGTGCCCTTTCTGAGATGATGATGCCACCATCTGGCCAGGCAGCACCGAAACTCAACGTCGACACGGAGGGTATCAGCCATACATACTATGTATAGGTGCCCATTTGTTGAAAGACGTGCAACAACTCCTACGAAACGGTCGCGGAGTGCCATCGACGAATTGAGGCTGAGCTCTCGCCCAAACTATGATATGTCGTGGCATGGCCTGGACTACTCCGAAAGTCCAATAATGAGCAACTTGGAGTAAAGATCACCGTCGGGCTTCACCTTACGCCACGGCCAAAGTGATGTTGCCGGCTTACCCTTTGTTCCAGAGATATCAATTGATCATCACCCGAGGGCTGAGAGGAACAACGCCAAGATGGTGAGGAGAAAGCATGTGTCCCGGCCGAACAACAGTCATGTTGAACCAACAAGAGGTCAAAGTTAATCAATAGCGAAGCAGGGGATGGCAGACCCCTGGCAACCTCATATCTACAAAAGCCCTCGTCGAAGTTGTACGTAGACTGGGCTGTAGGCTGTACAAATGTACAGTAGGACAGCAATTAGTGATGGGGGATGTAAGCGTGGGATTTCAACCGGGTCTGGGCATCCCTGCATCATAAATTCCTCACGCTTGAATCAAATAATTAGAACCGTACTCCGTACATGTTGAGGGGCGTGGAGTGATAAGGAGAACGTCGCAACAACAGGCTTTGAGCAACCAAGTGAGTGGCTTGCTAATGAAGGCAAATCTGTAATAAATTAGTGGATACGATTTGTCTCTCCACGCCGAACGCAAAAGTTGCACTGCGGAGCATGATGCTGGAGTGGCCTTTGCTCATGGCGAACCAGGGCCAACTGAGACCTTGTCATTGTGGATTGTGAGCCACCTGATTCATGGATAGAGCTGCAGAGCATCATCTTTCGTCAGGATGTTGACTTTATAGCTCCATGTAGGGGAGGTGTCGGAAACCTTCAGTGCCGCCTTGTCTGTTGATTCAAAGCAAGTATGTACTCTATATCTGGACCAGTATTTGCCGCGCCGACCTCAGGGTTGCGCTGTAAGATGTGCTCTTGCACATAATGCTGTTGCAATTTTCCTCAAGTGGCTTCGATCTGCCAACCGTCTCATTATCATCATCTATCAATATAATGGATCATCGCCGATGTGGTAGGTTGTGATAAAGATGGCGGAACCACACCAGCCAGACTACCAGGCCACAAGCGTCTAGCTGATGACCCTCATTTGAGGCCCGGTGGTTGGTTTTGGTGGTAGGGGAGAATTAAGCACATATCACTAAGCATACGGTGCGCATGAAGCTGTAGTCTTGAAGTTATAGAGACACCGAGCCAATGAGAGCCCAGCGCGAGATTGACACTACCAGCCAGACACGATGAAACGACCCGTCTTTGCGTGATCTCGAAAAATTCGATGACAAGGCATTGGGAGGTACGATGCTGGGGTATATCAACATTGCGTATTCAATCTTGGCCTCGTTTGCATTCACGGATCACCGACCGCTACGTGTGTGACCTGCAGGTGTTATCAATTGTCGGGGGCCGACAAGTTGGAATGCCGTATTCGCGACCATGGTGTGATTCAATGCTGTAGACGTGTGGACGCATGTCCGGGGCGAATTCCGTAGCCGTAGTCGGACGGATTCATATGCCTAAACAAGTGCTGCGGTTTGAGGCATCTTGTCTCTGAAAATCCTTGGGTTAGGGGTGTCACACAGCGTTGCCATTCATTTCGAATCCGCAGGGATAGGCAAGCTTTTCGATAATGGAAGTGCCAAGATGGCGCCTAGGCCGGCGCTGTCGAGCTAGGGATTCGTAGTTTCAAAGACGTCTCCTACAAAAAATGGTTGGCGCTGGACTATGAATATCAACAGACAAGACGGCGCCCCAATTTGATGCTTGACGGTGAGTAGGCGGCCGTGCGGGAATAGGTTGAACGAGTTCAGAAGCTACCAAGTAAAAAGACGCGGAGGCTGTTGGAGACTCTCAGTGTCAGCCAACTCTGAAGATCGGCCATGATTGGGCGGCAGATGTGTAAGTGTGATTATTTAGCACAGCCCTTTGTCTTCTGTCTCGGAGCATGATCCTTTGTGTTGTTAGATCACCTTGTGCAGCTCAGCGGAAGGGCCGCACGGCAAGCCTTGAATGCACATATCGGTTGCCTCGTCAAGTGCATCGTTAATGATGGCGGAGCACATGAGTCTTTGGCGTATATCAAAATGTGCCTGTCTCCGAAAGATGCTGGGCGGGCTCATCAACACAAGTTTGGTTACGTTTGGGTAAAGGACCATGCACTCTTCAACCCCACCCCTCCAACACCAGGAGCGAGACTGGAACCGAACATATGTCATCAAGGCCTCTGGTTAACAATGTAGTGTTGAGGGCGGGTGCAGCGGTGGAGGATGCAGCACGGCTGAGCCAAAAGTGGCATAATGTCGAGACTGGGGAGCGAGAGCCGCAGTTGTGTTTTCAGTCAAGCTTCATGGTGAAGCAGAGTCAAGTAATATCACAATGCAGAGTAACAAAGTAAAATGGACCAAGCCTAAGCCCGGTTCATGACTCCACTGTATCCGGGATAGTTGGTTGGCAGTGTGTTTGCGTTTTGCGTGTTTGCCACAGACGCTGCAAGCTCTCCAAATGTCGATATGGTCAAAGCGTCTGATTGGTTTCCATCTTCAAAATCAATTCGAGCCTGAAAGTATTTCTTGTGGCTCAGTGATATAGGGATGTATGTGTGTGTATGGATGACGATTGACTCGGTTATTCGCATCGTGGCTGCTGATGCAAGTACATACATCACATAGAGGTAGGTAAAAGGTATGTACTGTACTGCAGAGTAGCACCCTGAGCTGAGAAAGGATGAGACTGGAACTGGGTATCGTCTCCAACACCATTTGTAATGCCTCCAGTACAGGCCATGGTGGGCATGCGATGGTCATGGTGGGTCGTTTTTGATAGTGTTGAGGGGATGAGAATGGCGGCTGACTGGTGCACAAGTGACAAGCGACAGGACTTCTCAGTCATGGAAGAAACGGTTGCAGGCTACAGCTGGTACTAGAGGTAGAGGTAGGGATCCAATGGTGGTGACTGGTGAGGTTAGGCGGAAGCCAATGACACATGTGGGAAAGCGCCGGTGTTTTGGTTTTCGATGCCTCCTTCCCTGCCAAGGGGTGCGTTGATCAGAAGAGTCGAGGTACAGTAGGTACCTTATAATGGTGGATTTACAGCAGATGACTTGGGCGAACTCTGAGGATTTTCTCTTTCTTTTTCTTAACAATTTAGAAAGGCATCGGCCAGAGTAATATCATTGTTTAGTTTCTCCCAATGTAATAGTAAGTACTTATTGATGACTGTCAGACAATAATGCAATACATTTAAATGGTGCCGGTTTATTCTTGAATCCCGAGGGCCGCCAAGAATTACAATTGTAGACACTCTAGCCAATCATAGCAATGTCAGGTTGAAAGAAGTACCGTTCCTCCCACTTTCCATTTTCAGGGAAGGTAGGTAGTAATCAAGTCTGCTTTCCTTCCTCATCCATCAGTCGTCCATGAAGTGCCCGAATGCCGATCCTGAGGTACTTACATAGTAGTGTTGACGCATGCTGAAAAGCTCAATGTCAATACGAGAGACACATCATAGGCTTCGTTCCTTCTTGCACCTAATGCTAAACATGTTGATGCTGCCTCACATTCTTGGGGTGCATTGTGTATCAAATTCTGTTACAGCCTTCAGAAATGATCGACCAGAAATTTCTCTATCAACATCCATCTTAACTCCCTTCTCTGATAGTTGCTTGGCTTGGCGGTCCCGTGTCTTCTTCCCCCCTAGGAAGTTTAAAGACAATGGGGCAACTGCTACTGCATACCAGTACTTACCTACCATCTAGGCCCTAGGTACCTAGGCAGGTATGTGCCTGCCTGCCTCCTGCCGACGGAAGGATGGACAAACTTGGTAATGGAAGGGGATTGTTCCATGCTCAAATTCATTCGTCCTCTAACTAAATCATCTTACATTTTGACTTGCAAATCTGACATACATCCGCTTGGTTGTCTGCCTGTCACTGTCTCATGATGTACTGATTCACTCCTTCAAACATCCAACCAATCATCCCTGCGCCAAAGTCCCTACTGCTCCTTTGCGCCAAAGTGAGAAAATTGGGAAGGCAAGGGTAATCTCCAAGGTTAGTTTCCCTGTCACAAGTGACTCACTTTGGTTGGCTGGCTTCTGTACCATACTGATTCGTTCATTTTCTAGATTGATTATCCGCATGTACTCAAGTGGTCATCACAGCACCCACTTCACCATCCTCTTCGCGAGCTTTGCGCCCACGTACATACGAGAAAAGTAGGCTGCGGCGGCATGGTTTTGCTCTTCATACGAGGCGACCGCAGGCACGCGTCGGGATACAACCAACTTTATGTACCAAGCCCACATGCGTACGTACTCGATTCCGCCAGCTATCGCTCATCAGGTAAGCCTGTCTCGCTACGAATGATTTATGCGTTACAGGTTTGTATGCACTGCACATCTTGTCCGAGCTGTCGGAGATAGCACCTCGAGCTTTCCGCTACTAAGAAAAAAGTAAAGAGAGACGAGACAAGTCACTCATTCCCTTGCCACTGGGGCTCTCATTGGCGATGTGTGCAAGGGAACTTCCTCTACTGCGCGTAAGTGGCCTGGACTTGCATATATTCACAACTGTGAAGGACCCGTACCTGAGGTCGAGAATACGATGTTGAACGCCATCATATTGTTGACGAATGACCTGCTTGATGATCCATTGTCAGCCTGGCCGATGTCATATCGAAAGATTTCTCTGAAATCATCAATAGATTTTGCATTCTTTTGACTGGCAAGTTATAAGACAACATCACAAGAGTCTTGGCCACAACATAAGCAGAAATGTCCTCGGCTCTATCACGAATTACACAACAAGGCCACTTACGTCCATATGTATGTACCCGGTACTCAGCAATCAATGAACCTGGCTACTGAATCGTCTTTTAATGCCTCCTTGTACGAAATCAGACACGCCAATTTTGATTCTCGCAACCTGCTACCAAGGTTTGTCCATGTCTCTTTGGCGCCTGTTGGGCACGCCAGTTGTTTTTGGCCAAGCAAGGTTGCAGCCAACGGAATGCAGTGACAGGCTTGTGCACAATTGACTTACTTCCTAACGGCAATAAGCCTCTTGCACCACAGGGCCTGGACGACAACTTTTTCTGTCATCTCTGCACATTCTGCATTTAGGTCTCGGTGGAATCAGGCGCCTTTCAGGGAAGGACGATCTGAGAACAGACAGACGCCCATGCTTGCAACATGTTGACAAGGGCTTTGTTAGAGGGCATCAAACCGACTCCGGACCATGTGTCGATTATTAGTGCTACTCCGTACAAGTTAACTCAACTACTTGGCGCGCGGACGTGCCGGTATTGTCTTGGGCTGGCTGGCACAGCTCGAGGTTTGCGAGATGCAGATTCGGTGCCGTCAACAATTAACTGGTCACTGCTGGGTTGCCCCGGTTGAGTTTTTGGATCATCGTCCCTAGTCTCTCTTTGTTGGAAGTGTGATGACGGGCTGGGCTCCGTTCATGGCGCTGTCCACTGTCCAGCACCTCAGGGCGAGGGGGAAATGCCCGCAACGGCAGGGATTCCCACCGTTCAATGCCAGGTTATCGGATGGGGCCAGACGGTGGCTTCTAACTACGTGCTACTACGTACCTCATTCAATGGTCGATAAGACGGATTCAAATATCCTTGTTCCACTTGGAAAGAATTTCAGTCCAGCACTGTAGAAAACGACTCGGCGACATACCAAGGATCCGGGAGACTAATATGCCTGCCGAAGGGACGTTGGCTCACCAGGCCCACCAACTGCGTCCGTATACAATACAGAGTATTACGAACGCTACACCACCAAAGAATGAGTGCAGCCATAATCCCAATATGCTCATTGGAGTGTCTCAGAAAGTCGTGAGGACTTAGGGATGCAGCAAAAGGCTCCCATCTAAAGCACGGTGCTCACGCTCGCATGCTGAGTGATAAGGACGCAGAAAATTACTTTAGCCGTTAATACAGTGGGGGGCAAAAAGTATAAAGACCCCCTAAGTAGCTCCCCCCTGACTAGCCTGATTGAGATTGCGTTTTTAATGCTGCTTTTCCTTACCTTTATACTTATTATAATACTAAAAAACAGCTTATAATACTATAAGGAAAGGAGCTTTTACTATTATTATAATCTTAAATATATAAATTAAAGAGATAAGGCTATTCTTATTATTAAATTTATATATAATTTACTTATATTTCTTTTAAAATAATTAAAATTATATACTACTATAAGATATAATAAGAAGCTAAAAATTTTTTATTACTATATTTAAGTGCATTTTATAAGCTTATAAAGGAGTAGTAAGATTAGCTTTATAACTTTA
>JAAQPG010001640.1:0-17077 GCA_013186905.1 Fusarium udum
TATAGGCCGCCATCATCCATAGCGAGTTTCTGCGCTATATTATCTATCTTTTTTTCACTAAGAGTTTTCAGTAAGATAAGTACAAAGAGTAGAAAAGAACAATGCTATGCATATACTTACTATGTCTCTGAGATAAAAACGCGCTGTCGTCTTTCCTTGGGCTTGTGTCTAGGTGGATATGTGCAGTGATTCCCTGTGCGTACACAGTGTGCACACGGATGTCCTCTGTCGCAGCGCACCTAGCGATCCTGTATATCAGCCAAAACAATAACCAATGGAGGAGTCTTTCCAAACATGAATAGACAAGTAAAGTACCTTTCTGCGACGGCACCGGTCACACTAATTTCATCTAGTTAGTAGAAGAGCAGCACTTGATGTACAGGGGACTTGCTGAGATTGTGGATAAAGGGACGCCACCAATGTCGTCATGCTGTTCATCCTGATGGGCAAGGTCTGTCTCCGGACCCGACAACTGCGTGGAATCATCTCTTCCAGTCGCCATTTGCACGAGATGGCCTTGCCAGGAATGCTCCAAGTTGAATGAAGGTTATGGCCGAGGAGGGAGATTGAGATGTCCGCAGGCCGAAGACTCGGAACCTTACAGCAGTCAAAGCTTGATACCGACGCTAAGCTCTGAGTAAGCTATGGGTCTAACCTACTGAACCAATCACTTTTAAGATCAATGCCAGGTTGACTGAGGCTATACCAGGATAGGATTAAAGTGAGCCGAAAGTGCGGTGCAATGGAATCTTGGCAGTCCGCTGCCGAGATGCTCACTAAGATCTTGCTATCGCGGCAACGGCCTCTTGGCGAGCCGCACACCGCAGGCCAAAGAAGATGCATACGAGTATGAATGAACCTTTACTAATGACTAAAAGTAAGAATATTCACCTCTGTTTTTCCTACGGACATGCATTTCTAGCTATTTGTTATTACTTACCCTCCTTTATTCCATTCACTACTGTTCTACACTTTTTCCTCTAGCCTTTCCCTTCTGTGCAATACTTTTTCCGTCGTTCTGTCCGCCGCACCACACTACACTCTTTGGGCCCGCCTATCATATCAGTATGATTAACACGGACAAAGTCGCGGATGCGACATCTGCAGATCCGCCAAACAACTGCTCTGATCAGTCTAATCAAAAGCCGATGTCTGGATTCGCTGCATTTCTAGTAAGACTTTGAACGCCCCTTTCAACAAAACTTGAGTCAATTAGCATACTAATTCTTGCTAATTACAGCGTATCTTCACTTACTGTCAGCCTCTCGATTACTTCCTCGAACTCGTTGCCGTCCTCGCCGCCATCGGCTCTGGCGTGGCCATGGCAATGATGAACCTCGTTATAGGACAGCTTATGGATGTCATGGGCGATCCAGCGCGTATAGCCACAGATCCCGATGGCTTCATGGCCGACGTCGGCAACAAATCGTAAGTATCCACGGGACATGCACGCCTCTACCCCCATCTAATGTTGACAACAGACTCTACTTTGTCTACATTGGCATCGCTCGACTAGCATGTACATATGTTTACTCTACGCTCTTTACATTCGTTTCCTTCCGAGTCACAAACAACATCCGGCAATCATACCTGCGAGCAGCCCTTAGTCAGGAGATAAGCTATTTCGACCACGGGACCTCAGGGTCTATCGCCATGCAAGGCGCATCCAACGGAAAGTTAATCCAGTCTGGTATCGCAGACAAGCTTGGCCTCTTCTTTGTCTCGTTAACTACCTTTATCGCCTCGTTTATCATTGCGTTCATCAGTTATTGGAAGCTTACCCTAATTCTTATCTGTATCATGCCGGCGATTATGCTGGTAATTGGCACCATGGCCACCATTGACGCTGGTATTGACAGCAAGAACTTGAAGATACTCTCCCAAGCCGCTCAGTACGCCGAAACAGCATTGGCGAGTATCCGCACGATCAAAGCGTTCAACCTTGAGCCTAGGATTATGTACAAGTATACATCCATCCTCGGTACTTCCCGACAGCTATGCCGCAGAAAGTCTGGTGTGTATGGGGTCATGTTTGCCTGGCAATACTTTGTCATCTACGCTGGCATGGGGCTTGCTTTCTGGCAGGGAATCAGGATGATTGCCCGAGGGGAGGTAGATGGTATTAGAACCGTCTTCACGTGAGGCTATCCTGTTTATGCTCTTAGCTTTGCTCTATGCTGACCACTGAAAGTGTCCTCTTCTCTGTCGTCATCGGATCGACTTCGATCAATGGCATCGCTCCAAACATATCCTCCTTTGTTCGTGCCGGCACCGGTGCTGCAGAGCTTTTTTGCTTGATCGACAGAACCTCAGATATCAACCCGCTCGACGACTCAGGCCTGACCCCTACCAAAGTATCTGGTGCCATCACCATCAAATCGATTTCCTTCGCCTACCCAACACGGCCTGACACACGTGTCCTCGAAGACTTTTCTCTCGACATCCCGGCCGGAAAGGTTACAGCTTTAGTGGTACGATGGTATATTCTTTCACGGGACTAGAAGGGAGTTAACGTTTCGACAGGGTGCCAGTGGCTCTGGGAAAAGCACTATCATTGGCCTTCTGGAACGATGGTATGACCCTGCCTCTGGCGACATCACGCTTGATGGAATCAGCCTGCGAGATCTGAGTGTCACCTGGCTTCGTACCGCAATGCGACTCGTCCAGCAGGTGTGTTCAGCATATGGGCCCAACAACTGACACTAACAACTCTACAGGAACCTGTCCTGTTCAACGGAACCGTCTTTGAGAACATTGCCAACGGCCTCGTTGGTACTTCCTGGGAGAATCAGCCAAGACAAATGCAAGAGGAACGGGTAAAACACGCCGCCAGACTTGCATTCGCAGACGAATTCATCCAAAGCCTCCCAGAACAATACGAAACACGTATCGGCGAAAGGGGAGGTCTTCTCTCGGGCGGACAGAAGCAAAGAATTGCTATAGCTCGAAGTATAGTTTCTGACCCTTCTATCCTCTTATTAGACGAAGCTACTTCGGCCCTCGATCCGCACTCTGAAGCTATCGTTCAAAAGGCACTCAACAATGCTTCTCGCAACAGGACCACGCTAGTCATTGCTCACAAGCTTGCCACGATCCGAGATGCCGATAATATCGTGGTGATGTCTAAGGGAAAGATTGTCGAGCAGGGCACGCATGACGACCTTGTGGCTCTGGACGGCACCTATGCCAAACTCGTGCAGGCCCAGGATTTATCTACTCACAAACAGATTTTGGCTATCGAAACGTCTGACAACGAGTCAACAGCATCTACTGGCGCCATTGAGCCGGTTCAGTCACTCGTTAAGTACAATTCAACAGTCAACGTGGATGTTGCCTCTCAGATCAAGAGAGAAGACTTCAGTCTGTATGAGTCCACGGGGCTTTTGCATACTATTTGGAAGATGATCAAGTCGGCTCCTGAGCTCAAACCTTGCTTCGTAATTATCGCTATTGCTTGTGCCATTGGAGGTAAGTTTCAACGGCCATAATCGCTTTTCGTCATGAGCCTTCCAACTAATCGATATAGCTGCTGTCTACCCCGGACAAACACTACTGCTTGCTCAAGTCATGGATGTATTCACATCTTCTAACCTGACCAAGGGAGGCGACTTTGTGTCTTTGATGTACTTCGTCATCGGCCTTGGAAGCTTGATTGTGTTTTTCGTCATGGGCTGGATTTCCAACATTATTGCTCAGGTGAGTTCAGCGCACCATGTCGTAGACATCATTCTGATCTGAAGCAGACTCTCAGCCATAATGTCAGGGAAGGGCTTTTCTGCAGTATGCTGAGGCAAGATCTACGGTTCTTTGACAGACCAGAGAACACTATCGGTGCCCTTATCAGCCGCATAGACTCACAGTCTCAGGCAGTCTTGGAACTGATGGGGTTCAACGTAGCATTGACCTTTCAGTGCATCATCAATATTATTGCCAGCAGCATCCTCGCTCTAGCCTATGCTTGGAAGCTCGGTCTTGTTGGTGTTTTCGCCGGCATGCCCCCTCTTTTACTCGCCGGATTCGCCCGTATCCGCCTTGAGACGCGGTTGAATGCTGGGATTGATGAGAGGTTCTCGGCCAGTGCAGCTATAGCTTCTGAGAGTGTAAATGCCATCCGCACGGTCTCGTCGCTTGCGATCGAGAAGAGCGTTCTAATCGAGTATAAGGCGGAGCTTGACAGGGCAGTTTGGGAATCGACAAAGCCTCTGTTTCACATGATGATTTGGTTTTCTTTTACTCAGGCCATCGAGTTCTTCATCCTTGCGCTGGGATTCTGGTAAGCTTTTGGGTACCTCTAACGCACGTATTGCAGAGTATGATTGACAGTTTTAGGTATGGGTCAAAACTGGTTTCGCAAGGAGAAATCACCTTTCCCCAGTTCATCATATCCTTCTTAGGTGTCTTCTTTTCCGGTCAGTCGGCCGGTACAATTTTCAGCTTCTCAAGCAGTTAGTATATCCTGTCCTCTATGCCTTAGCATCTCTGACACTATGGGCCAGGTTTCACCAAAGCCAATTCTGCCGCCAACTACTACTTTTGGCTCACTTGTCTACAGCCCATCATCCAAGAAACCGATGATAATCGTGAAAAAGGTCCTGCAAACGATGGGAGTTCAGTCGCCTTTCAAAACGTCCAGTTCTCTTACCCGCTTGCTCCCGAAAGACGCGTTATTAGAGGCTTGTCTCTCACTGTAAGTATTCAGCTGCAGACTAATAGAACCATATTGACATTTCCCAGATTGAACGTGGTCAATTTGTGGCCTTCGTTGGGGCATCTGGTTGTGGAAAGAGTAGCATGATATCTCTTCTTGAGCGATTCTACGACCCAACTAGTGGCACTATCATCATCGACGGCTCAGCTGCTCTTACTGACATCAGTCCTCGTCTTTACCGCAATAGGATAGCTCTCGTTCAACAGGAGCCTACCCTATTTCCTGAGACCATTCGTGAGAACATCGCCGCTGGACTCGACATCGGCCCTGAGGAACAAGCTTGTGTCAAGGATGATGCTTTAGAATCAGCCTGCCGTGCCGCCAACGCGTGGGACTTTGTTAGCTCTCTTCCCGAAGGTCTCAACACGCTGTGTGGCCAGGGTGGTAGTCAGCTTTCAGGAGGACAGAGACAGAGAATTGCCATCGCGCGCGCTCTCATCCGAGATCCTAGTATCATTTTACTAGATGAAGCAACTTCAGCACTTGATACTGAGTCAGAGAGAGTTGTGCAGAAGGCTTTGATGGACGCTGCTTCCAGTGGAGATCAAATCACTATCGCAGTTGCCCATCGTTTATCAACAATTCGTGACGCTGACAAGATTTGTGTCTTCGATCAGGGTAGAATCGTGGAAGCTGGCACGCATGATGACCTCATCAGCCAGAATGGTATATATAAGCAGATGTGTGACGCACAGAGCTTGGATAGAGCAACTTGAAGACTTGCAGACAAATGCCTCTTGGCCAGATCTTGATCGTCAACGGCGCTCTAACATTCGCAATGGCGCTTGTGAAGAGAGCTATTTTATTTCTGGCTAAATCCATGTTTACTTCTGATATGTATTATTCCTGTTTTTATCACATCGCTTATATATAGAGTTATCGAACATCCTGGACTCAACTCTCTGGTCGATATAAAATTCGTTGTTGAGAGCGCTCCACTCAACAGATATTCTAGTAAAATAAATTTTGGGAACCCGAGGGCTCTGGGATATTTACGCGTATGACCCCTACGTTGATAAACAGTATGTTTGGGGCTAATTGATTTAGAAGACTCACGGCATCTTTGATCCGATTATATGAAGCGCTCATTGGTGGGCTTTCTGACTTTGGTCGTGCCGAACCATTGGGTCGTTTCATGAACCCTGTCATCGGGAGACGTAGCCCACAATGAAATGACCTTCATTAATATCCGATCATACTTCATCAATATCGAACGCTGGTTGGTAGCGCTACGAACGTCTCCTTGTAGCTAGCCCGTTACCAATAAACATGCTATGATTTAAGTATTGACCGAATGCCGGAGGCGCTTTGTAGACCTCTTTGTGTTTCTGTCGTTTCTGTTTAGTTCCATAACTGTCATTCTTTTACACGTATTTTTATCCACACACTCTCTCTTTTCTTCCACTATGCGTCACTCGTTTATTTCGGCATTGATTGCCGTTGGTTCCGCCGTCCAAGCTGCCGCGCAGCTGAACGGAAAGGTCGGGCCTCTCACTACTCATTCAGCCAAGGCTGCGATCAAGACTTGCAACATTGTTGACTACGGTGCCAAGGCAAATGCCAAAACTGACAATGGTCCGGCGATTCAAAAGGCTTGGAATGATTGCAGAGCTGGCGGTGGAGAAGTCTACGTCCCAGAGGGTGACTACGGTATGAGTACCTGGGTGACATTGACTTCTTCGAAGCCCATGTCTTTCCGTCTCGATGGAATCGTCTACCGAATTGGCACCGATGGAGGCAACATGTTTATGTTCAAGCACTTGGAGGACTTTGAGTTCTACAGCAGCACATCCAAGGGGGCTATCCAGGGCTATGGATATGAGTTTCATAAGAGTATGTTCCAAATATAGCCATGATTCCTGTTCAAGACACTGACGTCAAGTAGAGGATAAATATGGCCCACGTATCCTTCGATTCGCCGACGTCAAGAGTTTCTCCATCCACGACGTTGCTCTGGTCGATTGTAAGTATCACAAGGCCTAATCAGTGACAGGACTAACAGAATCAAGCGCCCGCATTTCACTTCTCCATAGACACTTGCTCCGATGGTGAAGTGTACAACATGGCCATTCACGGAGGAAACCGAGGTGGCCTCGACGGTATCGACGTCTGGGGAACCAACATCCAGTAACACCTCTTGACAAATCTTGCGACTGAACTATGCTAACGTTCATTTAGTATCCACGATGTGGAAGTCAGCAATAAGGACGAGTGCGTCACCGTCAAGAACCCTTCTGACCACCTCTTGATCGAGAACATCTTCTGCAACTGGTCTGGAGGCTGTGCCATGGGCTCCCTGGCCACCGACACCGGTAAGCATCACTCCTATCTCACTTACCTGGACAACACTAATCTAGAATAGATATCCACGACATCGAGTACAACAACATCTACACCCAGCGCTCCAACCAGATGTACATGTTCAAGTCATACGGCGGCAGCGGCACCGTCAACAACGTCGCTCTCAAGAACTTTGCCGGCCACTCCAACGCCTACACGTTGGACCTCGATGCCCAGTGGAGTTCCATGAAGCCCATAGCGGGTGACGGTATTCTTTACTCCAACATGACCTTCTCAGGCTGGTCCGGAACCTGTGCCGACGGCCATCAGAGAGGACCTATCAAGTTCAATTGCCCCGCTGACGTCCCCTGCACTGACATGCAGGTCGATGACTTTGCTGTTGGAAGCAACAAGGGCGATACCGTTGAGCACGTGTGCAAGAACGCTTATGGCTCTGGGGCTTGTCTCAAGAAGGGCGATGGTGGTGCTTACACGACTACGCAGACTGTTGATGCTGCCAGCGCTGCCACTCCAACCATGGATGGAGAGCTTGAGAATGGTCTTGGCCTTACCGTGTCTATTGCGATCCCTACTATCCGGCCTTCTTTCTTCCCTGGTGTGGCTGCCATCAGCCCTCGCATGGCTGACGCCGTCAAGGCTCAAGCCACCGCTCGTGTAGAGATTCCCGACCCCGCTGATGCCGAGACCGCCGCTGATGCTTCTGCTGTAGCTGATGTAACTGTCCCCATTAGTGCTGCTGCTTCTTCCTCTGCTATCTCAGCTGCCGTGAACGAGGTTACGACTGTCGCCGCTTCTACGACTTCCGTTGATGTGGCGAAGAGCCTCCTCCCCGAGGAATCCTCTAGTGTCGAGACTACTGTTAGATATTCACCCTGCAAGGCAAAGAAGTATCTCTAAGAAGATGATAGCTATAAACACGGTATTACTTGGCAATAATATCTTGAGTATAAACATCCCAAATAAATTATATTGCACTAAGAATACATCGTGCGGGTAACGATAACTAAGCTACGCATAAGTATCCTCATTTCTCTTCTCGAGTCGTCTTCGCATAGCAAAAGAGCCATAGACTGTCGCCAGTGACGAAATCAAGGGTAAAACAATAAACAACCCAGTAAGAGCGGCGCACAAAATCATCGCGAATATACTAAAACCATATGCTGCTTGCTGAAGGTTGGGATCTGGACTGTTCGAGTGTGAAGATAATGATAGGTTGAAAGCCGACAGAATAATAACAATGATACCAAACGCTGACACTGCGTTATTGTACTGGTCCATGTAAGGCACATAGCTCTCGGTCAAAGCATGCGGGAAGCCTTGGAGGATACTGGATATGGAAAACTTATAAGGGGAGTATCGGTAAATCGTATCGAGCCGATTCAACCGCAGCTCTCCGTATTGGAATCGTTTATCCATGATGTTTGGGTCCTTGGGGTTGAGATTTGGTAGTATTGTACGGGCAAAATCCGACCAAGCTCGGTAGTCTAAATTCTCATTGATCAGACGATATTCTTGAGCCACTCGCAAATCATGACCAAAGCGAATAAGGCCACAATAAGAGTATAGCAGACCGCACGCTGCTCGGTGTAATTGAGGGTCACAGGATATGTTGGTCTCCCAGAAATCGTAGTTGAGGAGAAAGTCTGGCAGTGGCTTGATGAAGATCCTTGACTTGGCCCAAACAAGATGAAGGTCCAGTTCCTCTGCAATTACGATTTCACGGCGCAGGAACTTCTGGTAGTATAATGATCGGGGAGCTCCATGGACGGCGATGAGCCATAACATCGTGCGTATGGCATTGAATCGAGAGAGATCGAGAAAGGCGGAAAGAAATCTATGCACCTCATCTCTGGCCTCATATCTCAGTGGCTGTAGTTCCCTTGCCAGGGGAGATATATCGTTGAAGGCTGCAGGGAGGACGATATCATCCTGAGAAATCAGGGAAGAATTTGGAGGGAAGGGGGGCTTATATTCTGGTGAAGCGATCTTGCGGGATTTATCCATTTCGAGTATAGTGGAGTAATAGGTGCAGGTAAAGATTAGAGTTTTAGTAAAGTTGGTCTGCTGAAAGCTTGTCTGATGAGTTTGGAGAATGCCGAGTATGCCAAGGGTGCCAATGACTTGTTATTTATGGTCCATGAGCTTGTGGAAAGCTAAACAGGCTATGACTCCAAGTTTATGCAACAACGCGTGCCCCGTTACATTGCCTGGTCACGCGCATTATGGTGTGATAGTCTCTGTGTTGCAAGCATGACATAGCCCTTTCATGCCAGCTAATTTTGATTGACTTGTAGTGTCTGTATGCTGCAGTTATGATATAATCGGCGGGAAGACACATTCTATCCATTCTCGTTCCAACTGACAAGCATTTAATTATGGAGTAGACTAGAGTTATTAGGGGCTAGAGATCACCCGCTAGTGCATAACTACATCATAAGCTTAATAGAGTTTGAGTAGCGTCTACGTACGATATCTGTCATGATGCTATAACAATGATAATACCCCGCAGATGGAGGCATTAGTATGCTTATGGTTAGGGAGAAGCATCCTACTAATGCGCAGTACATGAGATCCCTTGCAAGGCAAACAGTGCCAAAACCTCAAATGCAGCATTTTTAATCTTTATCTTGACCTAGGCCCGCGTGCTACAGCCTATCAGACTTGACATGAGGACTTGCTGATAAATATACTAAGATCGCTCTGAGGAATGTTGAGATGTGGGATAATAATTGATCTAGTCCGAGTCTCCCTCTACCGAGATGGCACAACACGTTTGCCCCTGTACGCATGATGTTTCAACGCAACAAGTCATACAATGCAGGTTATTTATGAGTGAGAACAATATTCTTTCGCCTATGCGTTATTTGCACTTGAGACTTGTGGCTGAGAGCTTAAATCAGCAGACAGAACCTAAGTTTTCTATACTCATACAAGCTCCAAGTATTGCCTTTCAAAACCTGAAGTCAATTGGGATATTTCAGTGTGTTGGCTTGATCTGTCTCGTTGAGATTTTATAAGCTTTGATTATCAAAACCTAAGACAGTATCCGAAAATGCCTGACCAACTGCCACTGCATAAGATTTGAGATCACGAAAACTTGAAAAGTGGCTCATCTGACCGGTCGGGGGTATAAGAAGCTCGAAAGCATCCGCCATGATGAGATGGTCCAGCTCATCACCACACAAAGCAGAGATTTCGCCTATCAACGATCCTTCCACGAAATTACAACAAACGATTCGGATCAAACATGGCGAACGCAACAAGTGCCCAGGAAGCCCGGACTGTGGATATTGTCCCAGATGGCGATATCATTCTGGTAGTTGGACCCGATAAGACGAAGCTCCGAGTCAAGTCCCTGTTATTGATGGCAGCCTCAAAACCTTTCTCAGCCATGCTTGGGCTTAACTGGAAAGAAGGTCATGACATGCGACAACACAATGGCCCTCATGAGGTATCGCTGCCGGACGACAATGCCACCGCAATGGAAATCATATGTGATGTCATTCACTTCCAGAACGATAAGATCCCACAGACCCTCCCTGCTAGCGACGTCCTCGCCGTTGCCCTCGCCGCAGATAAGTACGATTTCCTGAACGCCATACAACTTGCGCAAAAGGCATGGCTTCGGGAATTAAAAGTGAAGCCGGAGGACCTTATGCTTCTTGCTGCCGTGGCGTACCTCATCCGGGATGCCCAAGCGTTCAGGGAAATCACTGCAGCATTGGTCCTCAACCATCACGGGTCTTATCTTGATCTAGCTGGGGAAGACGCTGCATCCATTATGCCGTGGGAGGTATTATGTAAGTACTGCAGTAATGGTATAGACACGTAACTAACATCGTCATAAATAGACATGCTGGAAGAGCAAAGAGGCTTCGCGAGACTGCAGTTAGGGCATATTCTTATCAGCGGAGTCAACCTTGGTAACTGCGATTCTTGTGGATGGACAGCCAAATATACTGATGCATACATGAACAAGTTGTTTTTGGAGGATCTTTGGCCTGCGCATTTCTCTAAAATGTCAATCTCAAGGGCGCTACAGAAGGTGCACATGATGTCGGATCCGGTCCCCCGGGGACAGAGCCATCCTTGCAACAGCGCTCACTACCACAATGTTCCGCCATATAGAACTTGTCGCAACGTTCACATCAGGTCATTAAACGAGAAAATCGGGCTTTGTCTGGAATGCGTTCGAGGAGGGAGCAACACTTTCGAATGTAAACAGCCATCTCATAGTTCCAAGGACTAATCAATATGAGTTCAAGAAGTAATGGTTTTAATTATATACAGGTATCAAGTGTCAACCTTGACCTTGTGACGAATAATTCTCTTATAAACAGCACCGAATTCTAAAGCTGTTAAAAGCTGGCAGCTCCACCGGCCTTGTCGGCTTGCACACGCCAGCACCATCAAACAAATTGAGAAAATGACCCCAATTAAACGTGTGACCCTTGAGTCATCATGCCTTACAAGAATACAACCATTCCAACTATCGCAGTCATCGCGATCCACGTTGCGAGATCAGATCTGTGAGCTTCTGAAACAACCACTGATGTAGCATGGGGCGCTCCCTCGGACTCTGAAGGAACTTGACTCTGACGAGGGTGTGATGATTGAGATGGAGGTGCTGAAGTTCCGAGTTGATAAGTAGGGACGATGCTTGTTGCTGTTATCAAGCTTGTTGGGGATGCTGGCTGAGAGGGGTCCTCAGGCGAATTGTTGTTGGAGTCTGGTGAGCCCTGAGCTGGAATAGATGGCTGTGGCTTCTCTGGTACCGATTGATCATCACCATTTGATTTTGCAGCTGAAGTAGGGTTCACGGGCTGGTGCGTCTTGTAGCGGTGATGGGAATCGTGTAATCCTGTGGCTACACCAGGGGACTGAGGCTGGTCGTTCTTCGAGCCGGGTTGTGAACCTCCTGTAGGTTTTACCGCAGGATGACTACTGCCACCAGCGTCTGTTTGATGCTCTCCAACCCAACCTGAAGGATATTGAACGATCGGGTGTGTATAACTCTCACCGCCAGTCTCATAAGCAGCCCTTTGAACTGTCAGAGGAATAATATCCCCTCCATGAGTACAAGCCACAGTTGTCATATCCACTGTTGGGTACACCTGGTGCTTGCACCCGCAGGGGCTGTAGAGGAGGGTAATCGGAACACAAGTTGTGATCAGAGACGCAGGACTGCTTGGGTTGACAGTAGTGTACGTAACAGTGGTTACCGTCTCGGCAAATTGAGTCTTGGTGTAAGCATGATTGACGGTCAAGGTAGAGTAAGCTGTGTGGATGGCAGTTGGGGTAGGCAGAGATGTTGGCAGGCGAGTTTTAGATGTGGTCTCTGCAATGGTAGAACCAGAAGCCGAAAGCGTCTTTGAGCCAAGACTTATAGTTGTAAAGGAGAAAGAGTATAAAGAGTCTGTTTGGCCGGAGTGTGAAACCTTGCTTGATACAGAAGTTGTTTCATAAGCGTGGCGTCCCGTAGCTTGTAAAGAAGAAGAGGTTGGTGAGGAGGACGAAGAAGAGACATGGGAAGAGGAGAGGAGCTTTTTGCAATAGAGGGTCAAGAGATGATCAGGCGCTATCGCACGACGCAGAAGCTTTTTTCCGCTGCGGAGAATACCTCCGCAGAACAGAGTGGCATCTCCAGGACATGGGAGGTCGCAGCGTGCATCCGAGATGAATTCTGTATCATCGAGCACATCGGCCTTGTAACAAGTCCTTATAGGCATTAGCTTATGGATTCATAGGTCAGAGATGAACAGTCAAAAACTTACTCTTGATAGACACCGATGTACTGGCTTCCAAGAGCCAAGTCGACACACTTTCGGGTGGTCATTTCTGGATCAGTTGCTACCTCTTTTAAAGGATGGATAGCCCTCAAGGGACTTCAAGCAGCCTGTGAAGGTATATTCACCAAGGGCAGGAATGTTCCTTGCAGGGGGAGTTGAAGTGGTCGATGGCAAAGCAGAACCCTCTGATGTGGACTGTATCTCGGTTGAAACACGGCTGGTATCGCTCAGGCTAGATTCTGTGGCTGTAGGTTGGATCGCGGTAACTGAGTTCGTAATGGGCGATGTCTCCGAGATCGATGTCTCTACGGTTGATGTTCCTTCGATTGGTGTCTTATTAGTCAACGTCTCGGCGGTCGACATCTCGATGCTGGTGGTCCCGGTGTGTATTGAGCCAATACTTGTTGCGGCGGTAGTAGGCTTGAGAGAACCTGACTCTCCAGCAGATGTAGATGCCAATTGGACATCCGATGTAGACTCTGAGATAGATTCTGACGATAGCGAGGACGGAGAATCTGTTGACGCAGATGCTGACTGTCCGGTTGATAATGAGTTAGCCGCTAGTGAAGTTGAAGCTGATTCAGACTCCATTGTAGACTGAAGTGCAGACTCCGATGTAGTGCCTGAAGCGGCGCCTTGTGATGACGGTAATGATGTAGATAGCGTTGATGCTGTTGGTAGTGAGGTAGCTGCTTCTAATGTTGTAGCTGACGTATCTGTAAATGATGGCAACCCCAGTGTGCCCGCTGATGTAGTCTCTGACGTGAGTAATGATAGCGACAATGTTGTTAATAGTGAGGTATCTACTTGTGAGCTTTCAACTGATGTAGTCGTAAACGATGGCAACTCTATTGTGCCCTCTGATGTAGTTTCCGAAGTCAGTGCTGAAGGCGACGATAAGGATGTAGTTTCCAGAGACCCGGATGATATCGACGCCGAAGAGGTGGTGTATAGTGTCGATGCTGAAGACTCTGTGGTGGATTCGACAGGTGCAGAAGTCTCAGATGACGTAGCCAAAGCTGTTGTGGTTGTAGATTGTTCGGTTGGAGCTTCAGTTGTAGATGCTGCAGCTGGTCGAGATGCCACTATACCCATATCCTTGCTAAGGTCACTCATGAAGCCGTTAAACCCATCGTACAAGTAACATTCGTTAAACGAGGTGTCGAACGTGACGGCGCGACAAGCCAGGTTATCGGCACAGAATGACATGCATTCTGTCAAGCTGTGCAGCTGGCTGCTATAGTCGACCGCATTACCGCCAGTTGCTTGCTTGCCGCAAAAGATTGTGAATTTCACGCCGTCAATGTCGGATGGGTTATCGAGTTGATTGCAAGCTGTTGGTCCCGAGACAGCAGATGTTGTAGTTGTAGGTGAAGATGTCGTTGATGATTCAGATGACAGCAAAGTAGCCATGTCATACAGATTATTGGCCGCTGGGCCATCGGATCCGTCTAGTAAGTAGCAAAAAGACTGACTGCGGTCAAACATTGCTGCCTTGCAACCCGAGGTAGTAGCACACAGGTCGATACACGGTGCTATACCGTTAACAACGTGGGTAGTACCTATTTGATTGCCGCCGGTGGAGTATGAATTGCAAGTAACCTCGAATTGTGAGTTGGAAGGGCCTTGGTAGGGATTGCTTATTTCACTGCATGATTTCGGTACCGATGGAGCTGACGTCGTTGTTGGTGCTGATGAGGTAGCATCTACTTCGGTTGATGTAGCAGGTAATGTAGATGTTGCTGAAACTTCTGATGTAGTAGAAGCTTCTGATGATACCAACGTAGTGCTGGTAGCAGAAGCAGTGACATATGTAACGTAAGAAATAGTCCCACGAACTGTTCCTGAAGCAGCCTGTGTAACGATAGAGGTCGTTTCGTACGTTGTCGTAGATACAACACTTGTCGTGTCATAATCAACCTTGAACGACTGATCGCAGTCGGTGCAGGGTCGGATTTTGAGCATGATAGCCGTGTCGCCATAGCCATCATGAAGATCGCATACAGCCATCCTCAACGCTATAGATGGAGTAGAGGGCTTGAACGAAAATCGAAGAGGAGGAGATGTCCATGCGAATGCTGTATCGCCGTTTGGTGATGGTATACCCCATGGCTCGCTGAGGTACTTTGACGATGAATCGAGTGCAGTTCCAGTTTCGTCCTTTGCGACATTGACACCATCAACCAGGATCAGAACCTTGTCTGCCGAACTTATTCGGTTAGCTTTCGGGGGGTTCATTACCCAGAAAGAGAGTACTCACACAACATCACAGCTTGCGATAACCATGTCGACGACGAATGTAGTCGCCTTAGTTAGAACAACGTTTAAGAGAAAATTTGCTCCATTGTAAGAGTCTGGGCCACAATAGCTCTGGGTATATGCATCATACACGTCCGTAGTATAAGAGCTTGGGCACATAGCTCCAGGGGTCATAGGCTGTGAGGTCAAACTTCCAGTCGATATGATGACGCCGCTTCCCATTCCAAAAGGGCCATCGGTGAAGGATCTGATTGCTGACGGGTCTCCACTGTAGCCTGAGGATGAAGAGTAAATATCTCGAGAATTGCCAAAGAGAATCTGTGCCAGCGCCAATCCGCCTTTTGCTGTAGGAGATATGTTGATACCCGAGCATAGAGGTATGAGCGATGCCCAGAGGGCACAAAGGGTTGCTTGTGGCCTCATGCTGAATGGCAAGCGATAAATCGTGTGAACCGGAGAGAGAAATCACAGTAGACGCATCGAAAATTGGAAAGATGGCGGGCTTGACAAATTACTTAGTTAGAAACGTTTCCCCCTTCCTTGGGAGAATTTTCCGTACGCCGCTGCTCTGTTTATGTTATAAAGATCTAAATTAAGCGAGAAAACTGCCAATTTTGCAGTAGTAAGCCGGCCAGCTGAAGCGGCCGCCGATGAGCTATGTGGGCCATCGTGTGATGCGCTGTCAAGGTCGTTGGATTAATATTAAAGAAGTTGCCTCTTTAAGTCTACCTTTATTTACTTCTGTCGCTAGTTTTACGTGCTACTCCGTAATGCCTGCTGTAAAAGTCCTTTGTCGCGCGTGCAAAAGCAATAGTGTTAATGTAACAGGGTTTAAAAACCAATATAAGAGACATCCTAGCCCCAGTTAGGCTTAAAGATAAGCTTCAGCTAGCCAACAACGCAGGCGAGTTCAAGATCCTGATAATGTTTGCAATTGCAAAATGCAACGATTAATTATTAAAAAGGGTCTCTTATTTACTGTTATAAGAAGCTGGTATTTAATTTACTCGTATTGGACATCGAAATATCTCTTTGGCAGCCTGACGTTCTCATTCAATATGGTGATGCCTGACACTAAGATGTTCTCGAACCCGCCACTAGTCAGACACTATTGTTTTTCCTCAGCCACCAACACAAACCGGAAGTCCCCTGAAATTGGCTCAACACGTCGTCTGGCCGTGATTGCAAATCGTTGTGCGCTTATCGTTGCCATTGAAGATTAAGTCATCATACGCTTCCATTTTGCATTTCTAATTACTAGTCAGCGAGATCATCTAGAACAATGTGAAGATCTTGTTCCAGCGTGACTATGATGCTGAAAAACAAACAAGCGAGTCTGGAAGTGTGCTTATCTTATCGCTGTCTAGTTATCTACTGTGATAAGGCTAGCCCCTTTATTCTACAGGTCCGTCCCCATCCCCATCCTCTCCATTCTCGGAAAACATCGCTGTTAGCAGTTAATCGCATAGTAGATAGATATTCTACTTCTAGAGGTCTCTGGGTCATTTCATCTAACTATAGTAAGATCAAACCCCTACGAATTGGTACCTATTGCCTTTGACATAGGTACCCATTTGTAGCAGCATTCTGATAGCCGACCAAGTCGGATCTCCCTCTGACTGACTTGATATCAGGACAAATCACGATTGAGGCAATTGCACTTATGCGAAGTCAATGACGTTATTTGCAATGATATACATGGTGCGATATGCAAGCAGTGGCTTGGATTATCGCTCCGACTCGTATACAACTTGCCAAAATTGCTCCTGGCTATGTATCCCCTTGTTGTTCCAGGTTCTCAATCATTTTCTCATCTATCTAAGCCTTATATTTACGTATCTATTCACATACTTTTTCTCAGAGATAATAATCCTTGAATAAATTATACTTAACTTACTTTTGAGATAGAAAGACAAAAGTAAACCACCAGTATCTTAGAAATATCAAACACAGGAGTACACAGCTTACAATAACAAAATACTAATATTATTACAGTTTTAACATCAGATACAGGGAAACC
>JAAQPG010001644.1:0-24478 GCA_013186905.1 Fusarium udum
GGCTGGGGATGCGCCGTTGATTTCCCCCGGGCTCCTGAAAACTCCTCCAGCAACCGGAAAGCATTGTTAATAATGATAAAAATAGTCGAGGGCGTTTGGCGTTATTAATGCGCCTCGGCTGTAATTCGTGGCTGTCTTGGAAACAATAAATTGGCCAGTCGTCGAGGGTTGCGCCGAGTCAGTCTTGAAACATGTTCCCCATAAAGATGAACGGTTGGGTTGGAGTGAGACTTGCGGTCTGGCCAAGGGTTGCATGCAGCTCAGCCGTTGGTTCTCCGCGCCCGCTACCGTCCACTAGCTCATGAGGGGCGACATCGACTCTTGTAAGAGGCTGACTGGCGGTGATGAGTGAGAGTTGGCCCTCGATAGAATTGAATAGTTCATGGAGAGAAATCAGATTGCTTTATTCATGGTCTCCGTCTTTATAAAAAGTCAAAAATGTTCGTCAGCGCGGGCCGTCTTGCAAGTCATCGCGGGTGACGACGTAGTATTCACCTTCACTGGCACCCGGGGTCGGGGGCATGTTGCCCGAGGAGGGAGCTTGCTGAGAAGCGCGGGCTGTTCCCGGTCGAGAGCGAGCCTTGGAGTCGTCCGTGGGAGCATCGAGAGAGCTTGACTGCTGCTGAGTCTGGGACTGGTTGTTGTTCTGTGTCTGGACCTGTGGCAGAGGAGAGCGCTGAGTGGTGCCTACAGAGCGACGTAGGCGATCTTCCATTTCGCGGATGCGGGCTTCGAGAGAGGCGAGTTCTTCGGTGTTCTTGTCGACTGTTTGCTTCCTGAACAAGGTGAAATGCGGTTAGATGCAAGGTTTCTGGTGCGAAACGGTAAGTAAGTGGTAGACCAACTTATCGTGGACTTGCTGATCCAGGTCGGTGAGCGAGTTCTCGATGCGGAAGATGTCCATCAACTCTGCACTAAAAGAGCGGGCGATGGTACTATACGAGAGAGACGTGTTAGGTCTTGGTTCGCGATCACATTGATTTGGTAGACGATATGGAAGGCGTCTTCAATTGAGGTGAGTATAGGGGGTTACGGACGATTGAGGGCGACGGCCACTGGGCTGCCAGTCGCGGTCGAGCTCTTCATCGGTGAGAGTCATATTGCTGATTATACGAGGTTGATATGATAGAAGCTGAGCGAAGTAAAGCTAAAGGTTGAGGAGTATGGAATTGCAATGGGTATCACAGTTAGAGGCGCAAAGAGATGAAGAGTTGGGAATCAGAATGAGAATGATGATGGATGGAGGGAGAAATGAGACGGGGAGCTCAGCTCTAAAGACAACCTAGAGGCACTTACTTGTAGTGGCCGTAATTAATGGAAGTTTCCAAGGGACGGGTTCTACCTTTAGAGCTAACCTAAGCTAAAGCTAGCGACAGCCATTTCCTGAGGTGAACCTACCTAGTGAGGTGAGGTGGGCTCTCCCTTTTGCCCCACACGCGACCCGACGCCCACGCGCACACGCACACGCACAGCGCATCTGTATCTGTTAGGGGGAGGGGTTCACTGTGAGATCCACTCCAGCTGTTTGTCCCTAGGGCAGAAGGTCCCCTGGAATTAGGGGCCAGGGGGCGTGTGATGTTGAAATAGCTAGGGTGTGCATGAGGTTGGGACTGGGAGTTCAAGTTCAGGTTCTTTGAGTGAACCTTTTTTCCACCTACGGATGCGGATTGAAAGAAGAGATGATGATATAACGGTTTAGAACAAAGAGTCGATGATCAGTGTAAAAGCGGTTAGTTAGTTATAGACTCAATGATTTGTTTGGTCTGGAGATGTGACAACGTGGTTGAAAACGTACGTCAGGAGGAAACAGTCTAAGACATTGTCCATCAACTCTCCATGACAGACCAGATGCTACAGTGATATCTAGGTAGGTAGATAGGTAGAAGTCGACCGATAGTTTCCATCCCATCGAAACTGTCAGATAAATGCAATACAACCTTCCTTCTTCTTTGTCGTTCGTCAATATCCGTGCATTGATCAAATAACCTTGAATAGTCCTTACGCCCCCGCAAAACAGGCGGTGGGTGATACGACCCCCCTTGCCCTTGTTCTGTTCGGGACAGATGAGGAAAAGGTTTCTATTTGTTTAATGGATAATTATGGCTTCTCCGTATCGATTTAATGGCTAATCAACAGCCGAGATGGCATGGACGTGATGAGGTCGTATCTGGTGGAACACACACGCCCCCAAATTATCATCATCAATAAGAGGCTGAGACTGGAGGAGGACGAGACAAGACAATAAAAGCAATGCATTACATGCACACTGCTCCTGAGCCTGTAATCAACTGAGAACCCCTATTTCCATGTACAGACAACAACGAATTCGTCTCGTCGCAGCACATTCTAGTGATCATGAACCTATTGTTTCTTGGTGTAGGTAGGTAGACTATTTCGCCAAATTTCCACTCATTTACCCAACCATGGCTCGGCAGCGCCTATCATCATGTACTCTACGGATACTGACTGTAGGTATCAAATCAACATGCCCAAGCGAAAAGGGGCGCCGAGTGGGCGGATGACATCAATTTTAATTTACTTCAACTTTGAATCCCGGTTCCATTGTTTTAATTGAATGATGATACGTGATACCTGCTTCTGTCTCCTTCTAGACTCTCTCTCTCCTGTGATTTGAAACGAAAGCATCTGCATTTGTCGCGTGCTTGATTAGTTGCCATAAATACGAGAGACAGGGCTATTATAACGTTAAAAACGCCATTTCATTAATCGATTCAATTCAAAAGGCACGCGCCATCTTGACGAGAGACTAGGATCGAGTGAAATTTAATGCTGGTTCCACTTCCTCTTCCTCTTTCATGCCCCATCTTGATAATTGCACTGACCAAGACTCTCCGCTTTTTGGCTGGGATGAAGTGATTCTCGTGAAGTCATCACGGCTATGACTTGGACTAGGGTGATGAACTGAGACATGTCATGGGGCACTTACACCCGACATTTGTAACACCTAAGAAAGAGTAAAGATCTCCCGTGACTTGTACAATAGATATGTGATATGGCCATGGTCTTTTGTTTCATACCCATCGTCTGGGCATGAACATTGCACAAGACTGAGTAAGAGTTTGGTTTAGGGTAGACGTGACAACCATGCTACTTTAATGACCAGGCATTCATCCTTACACGGCTCGAACCGAGACTCGGTCATCCCGATGTGATGCATCAAAAGACCTGATCCATGTACATATGTCGTTTCAGTAAGTAAGGAAGTAACTTTACGTTTACAGGAGAGGACCGTTTCTCGCTCTATTGCGCTTCTTCAGATGCTCATCCACAGTGTTTTAGCCCGTACAAGTAAACATCATAGCAACAAAATGGAAACTGCAAAAAGTCAGACTCAACACCAATGGTCATTTATCTCACGATACCAGGATATCACAATGACTTTGACAATACAGCAAAAATGTCAAAAGAACAAGTTCACTTGCCCCGTACTGGAATCGAACCAGTGATCTTATCATTACTAGTGATACGCTTTACCACTGAGCCAACGGGGCTTGCTTGCGAGCTTGTTGGAGGATCAGCTTCAAATTGGGAACTTGAAGATGGCAGTCAGTGAAATTTGGTGATTATGGTAGACCGTAGAGACCAGGAAGTCATGATAGTGGCTATTAGATGCATACTAAATTGAGGGAAGTGAGGTTGTAAACTTTGAAGGCAACGTGTGGAACGGATAACTCTACCATGTTCTCTAAACTCAGAGTATTTAAATTTACGGTAAATTTAGAATTCTCTACTAAGTTTACGTTGATTTTCAACGTCGTCTTGGAACTATGTTTCCATATCAAATGGGCCAAAGCCACAACGACTCAGACGTTTCATCTATCTATAGAGCTTGATCCAAACATTAATATCCGTCAGCCAGAAGATGTTCAGTTTTCCAATAAACATGAGATATAGACACTTTCCGGCTCCGTAGGCAGATAACTTCTCAACATTGTTCATCACGTTACAAACGAGCGCTACTAGACAATGAATCATGAACAATCGAACGAATTAGTTAGCTATGCCCTCTCTCAAGTTCCCCTATTCACTCCGTTTGAAGCTGAATGTCCAGTGCTACTTGCAAACTGGTTGCCACTGTCACTGCAATGTTGCTACATACAAACTCCGTAGCAACTATACATCCCCTTCTGTTTACCATGTTACGTCCTCCCAATCCCAAATATTCTTCCAGCGAAACAGATACTACTCCCAAAACATTCAGAACTATACACGTCTCTTGATTTTGACTAGAAAGAAACATTGCTCAGCTCTATTCGATCAACAGACATAAGTGAGTGCTCTTGGTCCATGCCTCTGTAATAAAGAAGTTGCCTAACCAGATACAATACAGGACAACATACACGAGAAACCTTTTGCACAATATCAACCACTATAAGAGAGAACCTTGGACCCCCCCATCCGGAACCATCACCAGCAACAACAATGAACAACCCTGCTATCGGGACCCCTGAAACCTCTCAAGCTGGTCGATCTCTCCCTGCCGGCTTCTCTAGAGACGCTGGAGCAGGCTTCATGCTTGGTGGCCTCGGCGGTGTCATTGGCTTTGCTATCTCGTACTGCATTATCTGCTTCATCATGAGCGTCGTTCGAGCTCGACGTCAGCGCAACAGACGTCAGACAGCTATAGAATAAGGATGAAACGTCAAACATCAATTCTTTGCAGTCTGATATATATCCAAAAGCAGGGCTTGGGTAGTCCTGACAGGGCGATATGAGATGAATATGACTGGATGTAACATTGCATTGGTAGACGAGAGCTGGGTCCATGGTCACAGCAGAGTCACAAGATTCGAGAACTTGAAGACCAGACCCAAGTGTTTTCGGAAACGTAGTTTTTGGCAGGACCTAAGATATCAGAGATATTGCTAAGTCATCATCTTACCAACTATCATTGTAGAGATTCCTGAGTACATAACTATATCAGACCGAAAACATTATAATCAAGGTGACCCCAGACTCAAGCACCGTTCGAGAACTTGCGCGTAAATGGATTTGAGTCGGAGGCCTGTGTCAATTCTTTCTACCTAAAAGCTCTATATATCACTCCTTCATTTGGAGGAGTCAGCCTCGAAGCAACAAAGGTGCCGGGCAATGGTAAGTTAACAAAACGCCCAACCGAACTCCAACCATTTAAGGCGCAATTTCAGAAGAAACAAGCACCAAATTCCGATTCTCTATACATCCCTAGCGTGTTCGTATTTCGTGTGTGTTTGTCATGCATTTGGTTTCATGAAGCATCATTGGATTTGTTCATCAGCCTTCATCGTGTATCGTTGATGGACCGTATCCATCTCGTTTTCACTCATAGCAGTCATGTTTTCATGAACTCGTCATTTTAGCTGCGGATCGAAGGGGTCTTGCCGCCGCCAAATGCGATCGAAGGAGCAGCGTTAGACTGGATTTCAGCTCGCTTCTCAGGGTTTTTGGTAGGATCATTGAGATCATCACCATCAGCACCGGGGTTGGCCATCTCGTACTCAAGAGTCTTGATGAACCAGTAGAAGCAGACAGCAATGAGAGAGCCAATGCCGGGACCAACCCAGTAGATCCAGTGCTCAGAGTCGAAGGTACCAGTGATGACACAAGGGCCAAAGCTTCGGGCAGGGTTGAGCGACCCACCGGTGAACTGAACACCGACCATCTCTGCAATGAAAAGAGCCAGGCCAATACCGACGGGAGCGATAAATGTGGCGCGGTGCTTCTCTTTGGCAAGCATGAAGATAGTGAATACCAACTCGGCAGTGAGAAGAGCCTCAATGAACACACCCTGAACCAGAGATGCACCACCTCCCAGAGTAGTTCGGACGTTGAATGTCTCAGGAAACAAGTATCGTACCATAACGGAGGCAAGCATTGACCCAAGAATCTGAGAGAGGAACAGGCAGATAGCTCTCGTCATGCTAATAGCCTTGACCATCAACATGGCGATAGTGACAGCAGGGTTAAAGAGACCACCGCTAATACGGAAGAAGACCCAGACATTGACCATGAGCGAGAAACCGAAGATGATGGAGATGTAGAGGAGCTTGGAAACGTTGAGACTACCAGTAGACTCTCCCGTGGTAGTCTTACTGTCGGTTTGTGCCTGAATGTTGGCAACTTCTGTACCGGCAAAGGCGAAGAAGAGGAACATAGTAGTGCCGATCAGCTCACCAAGACTGGCGACAAAGTGGTTCTTGAAATTTGAGTTCATCCATTGAGTCAAAGGAAGACGCATGATCTCTGATTTCTCCTTGGGACTGAGATTACTCCACTCAAGCTTGCCTGTAGAGATATTGAAGCCGTTGAGGGTAGAAGCACGTCGGTGATGGAAAGGTCGATGAGGGTATCCCATCTCCTCGTCCATCATTCTGCGTCCGCCAGTGGGAGGCATACGAGGGTCGTCACTGCTGTAGAACTCTTCGTCCGAGTCATGAGGGTGCGCTCGACGGCGGTTCATGAACGTGGGAGGTGGGTAAGGGCCTCTTCGAGCAGTGTAACGATCATTGCGACCTTCATTGCGCCAGTATCGCTCATAGTCACTCACTGTGGGGTAGTCGGCAGCCTGGTCAAAGTCGTAGTCTTCACCACGATAGCGTCGTCGAGACGATTTCATGGAACCTCCAGAGTACTGAAGGGGCTCTCCGCCATCCTGAGAGAAGCGAGCCGTCTTGGGAGTGACAAAGTTACCGGTGCGAGAGCCAGGACGGACTCGACTGGGATCTTGACTGATAACAGGTTGGAGGGGGACTACTGTATCGGCCTCAGAGTTTCTGTTGCTGGCTGGAGGGTTGTCTCCATGGGTGATGACTGGAGTAAGAGCTGGGTTGGACGGTAGGCTGTCGGCTTCGGGAGAGTTGTCTCGCATGAAAGGAACTCTTTCATTAGAGGGACCACCGGCTTCAGGAGGATTGAAGGCGGATGCATTGATAGCAGGTGTACTGCGAGCCGATCGACTTTGTATGGATGAAGACATGTCGGATGGAGAAGAAGAAGTGAGGGTCGTTTCAATAGTAGGCAAAGGATCAAGAGACATCGAATGAAATCAGTTGAAAACCCAGGGATGAGCTCTCGTCTTTTACTTTGAGAGATAAGCAGTTAAGATGATTGAGATTATTATAGATTGATAGCTGACAGAAACAGACGACGAGAGTCGATATTTATGATAAGAAGAAAATCACCTCGTGAGGCTGAAGTCAGGGTCCTCAAGGGTCCTCAAGGGTTCACCAAGTGACCCGTCACCCCGACTCGGCCCTGATTCTTGAGGCTATCCTTGCTAATGACATCTTGAGGAAGGCTTTGATGGTGGGTATGTAAGTTGAGCTCTAAAGAAAGCCGAGGCGTCAGCGTGCATCACAACGAATAGAAGCTGCGTAAGTTGAGATGGGCAGCATGGAAGCCCTGAGTTAGAGGAGAAGAAGCAAAGAAGAAGACCCAAAAGCTTGGATCTTGTGAGAGTCAGTGAAGGGACCGGTTTCATGGGAGGACCCTGAAGAGGAGCGAGCCGACGTGGCGCGAGGGAGGCCGGTAGTTAAGTGAAAACGAGAATGACGTAGCGCGAACGGCTGAAGATCTCAGCGATGGTGACAGCTTGGACCGTTAATCTGGATCGTTGCCAATGAGACGGGAGAGACGAGGCGTTACATTGGGCGATGAACTGGGATGATGGCTGTAGATGAGGCTGGCGATGCGGGTCCACTCGACCCAAGTTGAAAGATTACACGTAGACCGTGCATGTTGAAGGCGTTTCTAGCCAACGACGAGAAGAAATTTCAACTCCACGTAGAGTCATGAGCTTATGTTTCATGTTGAAAGGGTGCGCTAAGGAGCTAAACCAAACGATGTCCTGCATGCCTCACTCTTAGTTGGCACGGTGAGACTCGAAGCGATATCGGTATCCCCGTACAACCTCAGATTCTGAGTATGAAGATGGACCCAGGGGCCTTGCCTTAGCTTCAGGTACGACACTGGCCGTTGAACGGTTATAACGGGCATGGTCAAGGCGTTGCAGTGGAGAGACTGGACGGGTAACCCGTGAGAATTGATTGATTAAGGAATTGTCGTATTGTTCCAATGTAACAAGATCGAAGATCATAGGGAATGGCAAATGGTGTTGCGCATTCGTCATCAGGATTAACCTCCCTGCTTGATGTAAGTCAGCGGCGTAGCATAGATTTCAGCGATCAATACGACTCCGAAGACCGAAGAAGATGGAGGGTACTATATTCATAGGCCCACAAGGGTCAAGGCCGAAAGTTCCGTGTACGTAGTTGAGTCAAGAACTGTCAGTGTTAGTGACATTCTGTCGGTGAATGACATGACATGCGTCAGATCTCAGACCAAGATTTTCTGGAAGCTTTTTTTAAGTATGAGGCCGGGGTTACAGTGGGAGAGGCTGGCTAGGTACTGGTTGGGTTGGGTTGCAGTGATAGTTTTGGCGGGGTAGAAGAGGAGAGGACCCCTGTAAGTTGCAACCAGGAAGTTCGGTCGGTAAGAGGCGACTTCGGTTGTGATTAGGCTTTGGAGTGTGAAAATAGCTCAATTGAACAACTGATGAAATGCATCGAGAGTGAATTGGTTCTGCAGAGTTTGTTGTATTACATTGACTCGTAGCATTGATTCTGCTTATGGCTGAACTGAAGAGATTGGAGGTGATGATGATGTTGAAATAATCAAGGCGGAGCCAAAATGAACAGGGATCAACTTCAGGTGAGTTGAGTTAGAGGGCAGACACCTAAAATAGATTCGATAGAGGACACGTGATAGCGCGTCCAATTGTCCACTCACATCCCATTTTCCAACGACAGCTACCGCGCCTAATAATTGACTTTAGAGGAGCTCGGATCCATCCCATATCAGTCAGTGAGCGTTGACAGTGTTGGCAGTGTCAGCCAGATCTAATATTAAGTGATAACTGCCAATCAAGATGGACATCACTCGTGGTTCAAGAAGAGCACGGCATGTAGCTGCCACTCATGCGAACCCAAACACAAGCACAAACGCCAGGGCACAGGCAAACAGGGCCTCGAGCCCGAGACCTGTACCATCCGATATAACCTCATCTCCAGTGCCTCAAGTTCCAGCTGCTACTCCAAGCGGCCCTTCTACTAGATTGCATCCGAGTCAAGGCGCTTCTCCTCTTGCTGCTGGTCCAATGGCTACGCCTGACGGTCCTCCAATTCATCGAACACCAGATCAACCTCCTGACCAGAGACGACGTCGAGCGCCTCCTCCTAATCCGTTTCGTCTCTATAGAAGTAAGTAAAAAATTTCTTCAATTAAACGTGCATAGTTAGCGTGTATTTCTGGCAGTGCCATGATCTCATATCGGTTGCTATCTTAAAGTGTTTGCAGCTGTAGTTGGCTGCCATTGGTTATCTGCCACTTCTCGACGGCTGCCACCAGTGATTCATTGCCCTCATACCTGCTTGATGGGCCTGTTTTTTCTATTGTTCGATGCCTCAATAGGAACTAAACTGTTGCCTCCATCTCTCTTCTGCTCTTATACCTTCTCTTCTTCTTCTTCATCAAATCTACACTTGATACTCCTTCAACGCATCATCATCATCATCTCTCCCATTATCCCAATTGCACATTCTTCTATCAACTACCTTGTCAACCTTCTTCTTCTACTATCATCATCTTTCCTTTCTTCTGGTACCTTCACTTGCTGTTCTCAGCTTGATATCTCCTTCATCACTGAACTTGTTCTCCCTTTATCCGAACAATCCATCTCATCCCTGAACATGCCTTCGCGTCGCGAAATCTACATCCCTCCTCCTCCAGCCTCAACTCATCGAATCAATCGTGATCATCGCATCAAGCGAGTTCCACTCCAAGACCTCGCCTTCAAGAAGTCTAGTGGCACTCTTCTCCAGCAGCGCAAGCGAGTCTTCCGAACCGTTCCTTCTCCAGACAAGGAGAACGTCGAGGCCTGCTACCGAGCCATTGATCATCTCAGTGTCACCTTTGAGGAGTGGTATCAAGAGCGCATGCGAATTCTCCGCGAATCACGAGCATTGCGAACAAGTATTAACAACATTCTCCTAGCTGCCCAGCAGCCTACAGACCGATCTCGTCTCAGCATGCCTCCCCGCGATTCCGACGCCTCCAGCTCCGACGCTGAGCCTGACGAGAGTATTCTCTTTAACCGCGCTCGCCCAATGGCTGCTCCTGGTGGCCCTTCTTCTGATGCCACAATGGCTTACAATGACGACCAAGCTGCTGAGGACGATGCTGATCAGCGCACTCTTTCTCACTCCCCTGAAGAGTATGAGGATGAGAACTCAATCGGCGAAGAAGAAGAAGAAGATGATGATGATGATGTCGACGATGACGAGGATGACGCAGAAGCTGCTGAACACGACCAGGCTCACGAAGCTGCTACCCTTTTCGACCCCGCTACTGCCGGCCTAAAGGAGATTTCCAACCTTGCCCGTTTCACTGTTAGCAGCCACAAGCCTGGCAATGGTGTTGAGGAGCTCAAGAGCGATGACCTCAAGCTCTTCTGGCAGTGAGTTCATCTGCTAACTCTCATGCACTTTTCACTCGACTAACACTTCTCAGATCCGATGGCCCTCAGCCCCACAAGCTCACCATGTATTTCACCAAGCGTGTTGGTATTCGCGACATTCGTTTCTACGTTGACTACAACGAGGACGAGTCCTACACCCCTACCAAGGTCGTCTTCAAGGCCGGCACCAGCGAGAACAATCTCATCGAGTTTGCTACCGTGACTCTTGAGAACCCCTCCGGCTGGCAGCAGGTTCCCATCGCCGGCGCTGGCGGTGGTCCTGACGGCAACACCCTCGTCGCTTGGGTCGTTCAGATGCAGATCCTTGAGAACCACCAGAACGGCAAAGATACCCATCTTCGCGGTATCAAGATTTATTCTTTCGACAACGACTCCGCCCTTGGCCCCGGTCGCGATGGCAACCCTGTCGAAGATGTCCTCGACCTCATGGACACAGCCACTAGCCATATCAACCCCAGTTCTACTCGTTCGCGCCTCAGCAACTTTGGAGCTTCCAACTTTGAGTCTGGTGATGGAGGCCTTGCCATCCCTGAATTCATGCGGGAGCCTGAGATCCGCTGAAGAATCTATCTTAACCACTACGAACGGCGGTACTATACTTATCTTGCGATCTGTCATGTTATGAACTCGGTAACTACACAGCGGGTATTCTTTTCTTTGTTCTTTTTTGGGACTCGGTATTCATGACGCACTCGGAGTGCTTGGGTTACTTGCACAAGAAAAAAGCATTTCGGTGGAGTTTGGAGTCAAAGACACTTGTTTGTTATCATGATCTGCGCCCAACGATGGTGGCACTGGTGCGATGGATTTGCTGGCATTACGAATTGCGCCTGAGCAACTGGCTAAAGTAGACGGATGAGAGATGATAGATACGAGAATTTGCATTGAATCGGATTCTTTAAGTTTTTCTTTCTTTCTTTTCTGTTGCACAGTGAACTGCATTATTAAGATAATGATGATAAATTGCGACTAGTAGTCCCTCTATAATTCATGTTATCCACGGTATTGTCCATGTTTCTCTCCTTCACATCCCCCATCCATTAGCCACTGAAGTATTACTGCAACACCCGCTGTTTCTAGTGTCGAGGCCATCTTGGTGGTAACTTGTACTAATACGCCTGACCCCTCCCATAACTCTATCAATCATCTGCCACATCGTGGCCCTCATGTTCCTTTTCTCTCTTACATAACGCGCGCTGGCAAATCTTCCATATCGTCCATAACGCTGTCTGAATCGTCGGCGGCAGCCGATACCTCAGGCACGCCAGCGGATCGGAACCTGCTAGGCGTCTTTCGTTTGCGTGTCTGAGCCTCGTCAACTTCAGAGTTGTCCTCTGGGGGAGCCCCGGCCTGAACCTCGCCATCATCTTCAATTGGGTCCTGAGAAGGGGCCGCACGTCTAGCAGATCGACGGCTAGGTGTGGCTCGGGCCGGAGTAGATCTGGCAGCTGACTTGCGAGGGGGCTTAGGAGCCTTCGCCTTGCCCATACCTGTTCTCTTTGCAACGCGGGTTGCCTTGGGAGGAGCTGGCTCATCAAACACAGGTGTGCTGGCGGGCTTAGCGACAGGCACAGGCTCTTCTTTCATTGGTGCATCGACGGGCTCTTCAGGCTGTTCGGCCTGCTCGGGCTCTGCATGCTCTGCAGAAAGAGCTGGGTCAACCATTTCAGTATCCTCCATGGGAGCCAGGTCTGCAACCGCAGCAACAGGATCCATTGATGCCATTGGGGCTGGGTCGAAGTCCTCCATTGGTGCGATAGGTAAATCAGGGTTGATGTTCTCATCAGGAACGCCGTATTCACCTTGCGGTTGTTCGGTTTCCTCCTCATCGGCCTCGTTGACAAATTCGGCGCTCATGTGATTCTGACCATTGGCAGAAGCGTTGTTGTGAGAAACGTGGGTGGTTGGGATACTATTCACGAACTCCATCTCCTCCGCATCGTCGAAAAGAGAATCCTCGACATTAGGAAGCTCGCCAGTCTGGGCGTACAAATTAAGGAGGTATTGTGCAGAGTCTCGCACAGTCTTCTGTTCTGACTCGGGCACACTTTGCTTCAGGCGTCGCCAAAGAAGCATCTGCGTTGGTCGATGCCAGCTGTTGCGGAACTGCTTATCAACCAGTCTCTGCCACGGAATCTTGGCTTCAATTGATGCGGATGAGCCTGAGATAGCCATGATCATGCGATAACGTTCTTCCTCAGGCATCGCGGCAATTTGACGACGGGCCTTCTCAAGACGGAAAGAGATAGACGCATCAGGCGCATGTGATACCAACTTATCCTTGCCATGAGTCTTGATGTTCATGGCCCTCCATTTGGTGATACACTGAAGTCGACTGCGAGTTCTCCCCATGCGCTCACTGATGTTTTGCCAATCGATAAGTTCCTCATATGGCTTCTTGAGCAGTTCGCGGGTAGGTTGGATAATTCGTAACTCGTCAATGGCGGCCATGGCTTCCATTACATACTGTGTCAGGTTACCCTCTTCCTCCTCGTCCCAGGTATCTTTCCGCTGGGAGTCTCCGCAGATGATGTAGTTTCGATAACGATCCCGAAGATCTTCTGGGTGACGGTTGATGATACCAGCAATCTTGGACCACTTTGTTCCGTTGGCCTCAATAAGGTCACGGAGCTCGGCATCTTGCTCATTGGTCCAAGTACCACGAGCAACGAAGTTGTGAAACTTCTTTCGGGTGATATTGATGATTTTCTGTCTGTGTCGGTCTGGGCATGTTGCAAAGATGCGTGCCCAAAGGGCGGCATGTTCATCACCAGCGGTTGTACCTCCAGGAGCATGGATCATAGCATTCAGTTCATGCTGCACCATGTTGCGCTCGACACGGTAACTCTCAACCGCTTGTGCGATACGACCAAGTTCCTCATCGGTGAATCGACCTTGGGTGAAGCCAGCCATTCGATTGCGTCGTCCGGTTGCTGGATTGCCATATAGGTCGTCATCATCTCTGACTTCCATGTCTTGAGATGAGAGTGCACGGTTGGCTTCAGACTTTCTACGATTTGAAGCCTTCTTGGTGCGCTTTCGCGGCATTGGTGTCATGGCAGAAGGTGATGGGAGGTCACCCTCAGGAACCTCGGGGGAAGGCGATTTCTCAAAGAAAGTAGGCTTTGCCTTCTTAGCCTTGCCCGATCGTGTTCGCTTGGCGCTGGCACTTGGGGGGTTTGAGGCCTGAACGGGGCTTCCGGGAACATCGTACACATCATTGCTTGTATGGGGACGCTGTGCAGATGTTGGAACTTCCATCTCCTCAGGGTGCACGGATGAGTCTTGTGTGTTGGGTTGGTTTTGGCCGTTGATGTGCGCATTCCACACGTCCCTGGCCACTTGTTCAAGCTCCTGGTGTTCTATGTTCTCTTGCCCATTGATTGCAGAAAAGCCAGACACCTCATTCTCCTGATCCTGGGTCTGCTTAACTGATGCATCAATGTCCATCTCATCATGAGCGGCACTACCTTCTCTTGATCGAGCATCACGCACCTCGAGGCGTGCAGCACTGGGAGATTGGGGTGCATCCTCTGCGACGTCATCGTAAATGGCAGCCGGGCGAGCTGCGTCTCTGGTGCGAAGGAAAGAGGCAGCTTGAGACTCCTTAGTGTCTGCTTCCTCAATCTGGCCATCCTGTGTTCCTGGTTCCACCAGCTGTGATTCGATTTCGGCTGCCTCGTCACGGGATCTCCGCTTCTTGCGTTGCTTGCCGTCAGTAGAATCCGAGGGGTTGCGCTTGCGCTTCGTTTGAGTAGTAGGAGCAGCCGCCTCATCATCAAGGTCAGCAGCCAAGTTGTCCAGAGGTTGAGATGGGAATATGGTTGATGTATTGTTATCGACCAGGCTATCAGGAATTTCGACCGGTACCGTTGACTTTTTCTTGGACTTTTTGGACTTGCGCGAGGATCCTTCGGCATCTGGCAGTTGTGGAGATTCACTCTCATTTATGCCCTTCTGTTTGCGCCCCTTCTTGTCGCGCTTGTGCTTTCGGGATTGAGAGGACGTTATGTCTTCCGACATAGGCGCCTCAGGTGCCTGGTCTTCCTGGGACGCGTTGTCGAGTTGCGACGTGTAGGGGGCTTGTGTTGCATTGCTGTCGAACATTTCGAGCGTGCCAAAGTCTTGGTCCGGAACATCGTCTTCTGGACCAGCCTGAGCATCGCCATCGTAGTTATTGAAACCGCTCATCTCGTCAATTGGCCGGCTTTCGGTGCCGACTTCGTCTTGGGTCAACTCGAGTGACTGCATTAGCTCTTCTGGAAGCTCTTCTTGCGGTTCGTTCTTGAGCTGCTGCTCGTTCTTGTGGCCTTCGTTGCCGTCGCGGTCTTCGTCGTTTTGCTTATCTGGCCTGTTGGACTGGGAGCCGGGCATAAGAGACCATAGGGTCGACGCGAGGCGGAAGTCAGGCCACTTGCTACTGCCGTTGCCGTTGCCTGACATCGGTGAACTGCTTCGCGACGATAGCTTCTTTCTCGTCGACAGAACGCGAGTTGAAGATGTAGGGTAAGGGGAAATTGAAAGAAGGTGTGGGGCGTCACGAAAAAAACTGACGGCGTGGTTAACATAGAGATGGTTGCTCCCCTCGCGTTGTCGTGACATTGATCACGTGAGCTCCACACGTACCCCTTTATCTGATCTCTGCCCATGGCTCAGAGTCAAGAGAGATCAATTAGGAGAGGTAAGAAAACTCAAGATCTTGAACCCAAGTAATAGTACAATATAAGTTTAGGGGAATTTTTACTGAGTTGATCTTAGTATCCTCTTCTAAAGCCTTTAAGCTTTTTGCTCCTGAGGGTCGGTCATGATGTTACAGAGTCAAATATATACTGTTGTTGTTTATTACACTAATCTAAAGAAATAGTACAGGTTTGTACAGAGTTATTTCGACACGTGCCAAGGAAATCTATGTAAGTCAGTCAGTTATTGTACAGGTCGCTTCATCAGACCCAAAAACATTCATCACCTGCGCCTGTCCTTCAACATTATTCCAGTCATACCTCATTCAGGCGTATATGACCAGAGAAATCCAAAAACACCAATAGGGCGTCATGATTCCCATTGACATCCATGGGAGCAATCCAACAATGCACGTCATTGCCTCAGTCATCTTCCTTCTCAGCCTCCTTCAGCTTCACTGTAACACCCTTGCGGTTATGCTCGATCTCATACTGTCCACCAAGAACCAAGTCTTTGGCAACAAGCTCGCGAGTACGGCCCAAACTTTCGATATCAGCAATTCTTTGTATCGTGCCTTCCAGGTGCTTTTCAAAGTTAGGCTCAGCACAAATCTCTCTGAAAGCCCGATGCATCGGAACGCTGCTTGCTCGAACATCTGCCTCGCTGGTGATGCTGAAAAGGTTCAATCGATCGAGATCTCGGATAAAGTCACAGCGGGTCATGATTTGCTGAGCGATGTGGAAAGGGTAGGTCGGAAGCACATGTCCAACAACAGGGTCGTAGCTCTCATGCTCTTCCATATCCTCTTCCTTGTCGACCAATGCCTTGGCCAAACTCATGGCGGCAGCCTATGATTCGGTCAGTAACTTGTCTCTGTAAACGCAACGTAGTATTTCTTCAAACTTACAGCCCATTTCTGTTGATCCATGACATCGTCATCCATCTCTGGACCGAGAATCCAGCACTGGTTGAGGAACCACTTCTTTTCAATTTCTTTGATCCTTTCGCAAGTTCCCATCATATCCCTGCTTTTTGCTACTCGGTTGAGAAAGCTCAGCCGCCCTCCGACCCTTTCATAAACTTCTTCGAGAACTTCGGGGTCGATGCTTTCCTTCCAGTACTTCTGGCGATATCGCTGGAGAGCAGAAATAGCTTGTTGTTTAGGTAGATCAGTGACAGGGAGAACCTCCATTCTAGTAGCAAGCTGTTTGAGGCGCTCATACACCCAGTAGTCATCTGAGTTGAAAACCATGGTGACAATGTTGGCTGCAGCCCACTGTTCAGCCCGTTGCTGCAGTAGTTCAATGACATCTCGACCATCGTCATCATGGCGAAGGAGGTGCATTTGGTTGACAATCACCACTAAAGGCTTGCCCCTTTCTCTTCGCTTCTGCATGGCCACTTTCTCCAATTTGTTGAGAGCGCGTTCAATGTCCAGAAGAGCTGTGGTTTCTCGGGGGCCCCTCTCACTGAAGTACCCTCCGATGTAATCTTCGTGAAACTCATAATCGAGGGCCTTGCCAAGACGAATACGGAAGATCTCCAGGTCTGCGTGCGCTTCGAACATGGCAACACCATCACCCTCATTCTTTCGCATAGCATCAATAAGCATGCTGCTCTTACCAGATCCCTTGTCGCCGATCAAAAGGTAATAATGCCCAGCAACGCGCCCCATGACGATGTCATCAACACGCTGCTGCTCTGGGCGGTATATCCAATGTTCACCCGAACCTCCTGGTTGATGAGGAACATCTTTACCAATTGCAGCCAAATCCAGGACCGGATCCCCTGGCTCAAAAGCATGGTTCATCTTTTGGAGGACGAGCATCTTGTAGAACTTGTGATAAATATAGCCCGCAGCAGCAAAGCCCAGACCCAACACCACTATGGACGCAAAGGTCGTGGCCGCGGCCTCTCCCATCTTGCCTAGAAGTGAAGGCTCTGAGGAGGAGGACTTGGGCCCTTTCTGAGTCTCTGCCTCTGCCTCTGCATTATACTCGGGTGCTTCTTCTGCTTTAGAAAGTTAGTGACGGTTCGATTTTATGTCGATTTCTGGGCTTCCAGCAACATATTAATTTGATATGCAAGCGGTTCCCGCTCTTCAGCCTGATCCCCACTTGTAGATCAGAAATGGTTGGAACTGTTGCTCAAAGCCAAGTCTTGATAAGATGCTGACTGAAAGTGCCGTTTCTGGAAACAGAAATGCAAATGCCGGAACCCCTGGGTTACCCAAGTTTTGCTGTAAAGAGCTGCCTCTTGATGGGATTGCGTGACAAAAGACAAGAGATAAATATCAATCAATACCTTTTCTTTTGTGAGCTTGAGACGAGAATCGAAGCTTGCTGAAAACATTGATATTTGTGCACCTCGGCCCCAGATACCGAATCTGCGGCCCAACTGGTCGTGCCAAGTTCAAGGAGCTGACAGGTTGGTTAAGGCGACGCACTAGGCGCCCTGAATGCCTCAAAATCATGATTAAGGATTTGTAGTGCAATAGAGAAAGACGGAAGCAGTTCCACGAGTCAATCCACGTGCCGGTTGAGGCTATCAAGAGTTACACCAACACCAGTAGAACAAAGGAGAGAAGAAAAGGAAGGGAGTAGGACGACCAGTGGCTTCGTGGCACCAAAGGAACCGTCCAATTCAAGCTTGCCCTGGTCAAGGATCTAAAAACAAAGTTAGCTCAGGTTCCTGATTGTGCTGCGTCAGAACAGATTCGGAGCCACCAGTGACAGTTAGCTGTCCTGAAACTGGCTGCCATTGGCCTTGGCAAGAGAGACTTGACCAGATCCTCGGCGACAGCTGCAGAAGCTCCCCCTGCAATTCCACTGAGGGTGCCCGCTATTGTTCGCGCTAGTGCAAAAACCACTGTAATTTTAGCGGGGAATGCAGGAGGCCTCGTCAATTGAGTTGAGACTCAGCAGGACAGGGGGTTGTAGATGCATGTCACCGAATGGATCTTTCCCACTCTGAAATGACCTCATGAGATACGGGGTTCACGGGCAGTATCAACAACTTCAGCTTCACGTCAGTCACGAATATCGTCAGGAATTTGAATCGCTATCAATCAATGGCAGTCAAATGTACTACTAGGCCACGTGATTGGTCTATAATGCTTTCAAGCAGGTGGTCCAACTCATGGAAGGAAGGTGTGAACAGTGACGCGACCACAAACGATTCTGTCCATACCTATTCACCATGAACAAACGTATACATAAACAAAACCAACAAGACGCACCTCTCGCAAACGGCTCTTTCAACAGCCAGCCTGAATACCACGGCTACAGTGGATCAGTCCCTGCCTGCAAAACTTTTTTCTTTCACGCCCTTTCCACCTTTATTCACTGCCAAGATCAATATTCGGCAGCCTTTCACTCTCGAAATATCTTCTTCTTCATTCACAGATCTATCCCTTCCACTGTTTTAATCCTCTTCGTCTCCGACTAGTGCATCATGTGCGATCGGCCTGTATAAACTTTCTCCTCTGCACTCTGAGCAACATATTTCGGCAGAGTATCACGAAGCGATGCCACCCTATCCCGCTGAACTCGAAACCTGGTGGCTAGGGATAGGCTATGAAGCCCTTAAACAATTGGTCAACGATGAATCAGATGATCTCAACTCTCGACAGTGTGGCTTTGCGCAGCAGATGCAAACGAGGCTTTTGGCATTCGATAACGACCAAACCATTCAAGCCTCCCTTCAAACAACCTGGCCAGCCATCCGTGCAGCAAGAGGAGTCGACTATGACGCGAATAGTCGCAAGAATTCCAAGTACATAGCTTACAATATCTTTCGGAAGCCCCATGATGGAGGTATTGACTTTGAACGCGCCATGGATGGCCTTGGCTACCTCGATGCCATCGAGATTCGTCGCCTTCGCCTCCTTGAAGCCACCCATGCTGCCATGGAGACCATCTCACCGACAGAAAGTCAACTGCAAATGCTTCAAGAGCTTGATCGGACTTCTACCGCAAATTTTCGGCTTCTGCACGCCGGTTTCAGGGCCTGTGTAAGACACATACTGCTCCCCGAATGCGCTTCGGTGAACTGACTATCCCCTAGATCCTTTTCGAAGAATTGACGAAAGACTCCGAGTGCAGGAAGGAGATCCCTCAAATTATGGGAATGTTCAATGCTCTTGTGCCTTCAGATGTGTTTCTCGAAGACGAAGATGATGTCGATCCAACCCCACACTCACCCGGTCTTCGCGACAGTGTTCGGTTTTCTGTTTTTGAGCACCTCATGTCCGATCACCCCTTCTCCCCTCAGCACCAAGAAATCATTAAAATGAAGCTGTCTGGCTGGTGTGAGGTCTCAGGGTATCCTCAAGCCAGAGATGCTATGGTGAGATACTGTGAAGAGTTCAAGAAGTTGGAAGGTGTGTGCTTAGCGATCATGAACGATCTTGAAAGAAAATCATCCAGTGCCGGGTCGTATCATGTAGCATCTCCAACATCGTCCACGGTGTTTGATACAGACAATTCACGAAGCTCTGGTTTTTCAACAAATGCAACCCAGGGCGCGAGCGCAATTTTCACAACTGCAACTTCAAACGACAACCAGCATTCCGCGCCAACAACACCCTTAAGCCAATGGGCTCTATCGACTTCACATCCCCTTCTAAAAGGAATGCCTGGAAGAGAAATGAGCCCAGCTAAAACAGACGGCGCTCTTTTTTCTCAAGATCTCAGCGCACCACCCGTTCTGTCCTATCCTGATAATCTCTCCAAAACAGAGTTTTTTCAGCACCCATTCACCCGAAAGCTTGACATGTCGCCAGTCGAACAAGCAGCTTTGGGTCTTATCCTACCCCGAGAAATTGACAGTCGAGATTTCTAGTACGATCCCGACAGCGACGATGAGGGTAATGACATGCCACCTGTGCCCCCCTTACCACATATTCCCGAGAGACTTAAAGCACATCTCACACCCAGCGTTTTGCACAAGATCAAAAAGAGAATGCGCTATCAGTCTGATAGATCCGAAAGGACCGACCAAAGTGGTGTGCCGTTCCAGGCACTGGACCAGTACATGGGCACTTCCACAACACGCAAGTCAAGTGATAGAAAGCGCTGGCCGTCGCTCAAAGCAAACATCTCGGAGCCAATATCTATCATAGGCCCATTTCCGGGAAGTTTGAGCTTTGAAGCCAACAGCTATGATGTCCCTAATACGTTCTCGAGCCCATTACAGAGTCCCAAATCACCCCCAAGACAGATCACTGTGGGTGGAAGCACTCTCCGGCCTTTCCACAGAAGGGGTAGAAGTATTGGACTGAGCTGCCAACTTACGAAACCGCGTCTATCGCCTATGGAGTACTGTCGAATGTACCTGATGGAGAAGCACTTATCTGACTTCCAGGATCGACCATGTGAACTCCCATCCCCCGACAAACACTGGTTCTGGACGAACTACTACAAGCAATTTCTGGTAATACCACAAATACCAAAAGTAATCCGGCGTGATTTGGAACCTATGGCTTTTGGCTTTAATGTAGAAAGCACCGCGTCAGATGGATATGCAGCTGATTCTGATGGGGAATCAGTATCAACTGTAAGACCAGAAACTTACGCCAATGGTCCCATGCGTCTATCCCTTCACTTAGGTGGCGAGCCGATTACTCTACCCTCATTCATGGATACCTTGCGTTTCAACTTGAGTAATGCTCAGGTCAAAAAGGCCTCAGAGTTGGACAAAGAAGCCGGGGATGGTCGCGGAGGCGCCGATACTGAAGATAAGGATATGGTTGTACCACGTAGAGGTATGTTATCTGTTTTTCTCCCCAAACTCATTTATAATAACTACTGACGAAACTAGTACCAGCCGGGGGCGAGGTCGAAGATTGGCGGCCTATGAGCGAATATGAACCAGACGAGAACGACGAGATATCAAGCGTGACCACACCAATTGAAGCTTCTAGGGAAAATGATTTGGCTGAGGACTCAGACAAGACCACGATGAGCACAGGGACTGCGGCTCACTTTGAATCCCTCGACAATGCAGTTACCCTTCAAAATCAGAAAGCATCAAGTTTGCCCGACCCGGGCACCCCCTCTTCTCATCAGAGTGTCAGGAGGAATGATCTGATAGGTGACTCAGATCAAGCTGATAGACGATTCCACAACGACTCTGGTAGCTTCAGGCTTTCGAGGCAGTTATCCCGTATATGTAAAGAGGAAATGTCTGTTTTTGACTTTGCCACCCCAAGGCCCAGAGGCAAGACTGTTGGCTGTACTCCCCAGCCGCTGGCAACAACAGACACACAGAGTCCCCTTGCTCGTTTCCCTATCGCAGTTCAGCCAACTCATCGATTGACTCCAGGAACACTTACAAAGCGTGTTGTTGGTGATTCTGGCGGCAAACTCCTCTTTGAAGATACCCGACAAGCAAGATTAATTCCAAGTCCCGGTGATAAGTATCACCAAGGGCTTTCTGCAGACCTATGGGAGGCCGACACAGAATCAATTATATCTGAACTTCAACCAAGTCCCTTGCATATCAACCGACGGAAACATAGGGCTAACACTGACGAATCTGATCGTAGATGGCCAAGATTATTTGATAGGGGGTATGCTGATCCGCCTACCACATTTGAGATGCTTAGGATCAGCGCTCCAACTGAGCGAGACGGTTCCTTCGATCCCGAAGTCTTCGGAGATGACGATGGTACTCTAACAGAAGGAGATCGTACGCCTCGTGGGCTAGGACACCAAGAGCAGGGCCTCCTGCAGGCAACACCTGCGCCAAGAGGCCTTCAACGTTCGGCTTCCACAATTATTTCCCCAACACAGTCTATGAAAAGGCTCGAACACAAAGCATCTTTCAACCTGGAAGCCATGGCGCAATCAGGTTTTACCCCAGAGCATCGTAGGGAAAGCATTTCGAGGGATACATTCCCCAGGTCTGGCATGATGCTCAACCTTCAGAGTACTCAGGAACGTCTTAGATGCACTCCTCAGGATTCCAGTGGAATTGAAATGAGTACAAGCATGACAGAGAAGACACCCAAAGCAAGACGTTTGCCCGATTTGCCGGACTCTGGGCGGCATGAACGTGCTTTTGCACCAAAAGAATGGATGAGGGCTTTCGCAACTACACCCCGAAAGTCCAGAACCGTGCCGCGAAATGACGGAAGAATTGAGAAGCATGAGGAGGCTTCTTCTGGGGTTGATTGGCGAAAGACTTTGTTTCAGCCAAGTGCAACCATGGATGAGGGAGACGTTGAGCTTTCAACATCGGCCACTACGCGAGACTTCTCGCAGCCTCACAAGCTCCAAAAGCCGCCATCACGAGCGAGACTTACTCCCAGCAGCACATACCGTTCATCAAATCAGCAACTCGATCAGTCAAATCGAGCCTCGTCTTTGATGCCTCCCGGAAGTAAGGCAGACGTTCCTGAGCGAAGAACCCCATCACCCACCACATCACAAACCACTATCGTTCCACGAACACCATCCTCGAGCATCGGTAGTATCTTCCGCAAGCGTATACGTTCGGACTACAACCCCCCAGCCACCCCACGAACACCGGCTGAGCCCACCTTGGCATGGTCCCCGTTTGTTAACTGCGAACCCGAACCACCTTGTGCGTCGCCATGGGTCTCGGGTAGTGGCGAAGGGAAAAAAGAGAAAGAGAAACGAGCGGCGTACTTCCGGGACAAGGTCGAGCGTGAACATCAGAACAGACAATCGCCAAAGAGGCACAGTCGTAAGGACTCACTCGAAAGTGCGGCCAATGGGGACTCTGCCAATAATAGGACGAGTAAAGAGAGTCTTATACAGTGGAAGCAGTTCCTCGAAGATGCCCCGGAACCGCTTTTCTCATCACCAAGGCCGCCTGTACCACCTCTTCCTTCTGAGTCTCAGCTAAACATCGCACTCGATCGACCTCCCAGACAGACACAAACCACTACTGGGGCAACCGCGGGGGTTGAAGTGACTCCAGCTGCTACATATCGAGACAAGAAACCCCAAGGATTAACAGTAGAGACACGTAAGCTACGTAAAGCAATGCGTGAGGGGGCACAGACCCCAAGCAGAAACAAATCGACGACGCCCGGAAGCAGCTTCAGGTCTACGTTTCGTTTGGAGGCAAGACGAATGAGCTTTGGACGACCAGCGGCCGACCACGAATCCCAGGGTAAAGAGCGAGAAACCGAGACCTTTCCAAGATGCAAGTGAATTGGTAAATCTATGTTACAGGCTCACAATAGATGCCTACATATCTACGATGTTTGCTATTATGTATATTGGGTTCATGGTTGAGACGGAGAGGCATCTGTCAAGATAGTTACATGACAGATTCGACAAGGTTTGTATGTAGTTGCGATTCGCAGGACCTTGTACAAAGCTCCTTGAAGGTACAAGACAAGTGTATAGCCTCTAGCCTCTGATCTCATTGTATTTGCCAAATAAAAGAATTCGGTCCTATTCTACCAACCCGCCATCCAGCCCCGATAAGGCAGGAAAAGAGGCAGTTCCAAGTCTCGCTGACGTTTAGATGCAATTTCGTTGACCTTGGATTTCAATAGAAGTACTCTAATGATGAGATTTAGTATTATTATGACTTTAATGAGCAACCATCCCAGTGAACGCTATAGCTTCAACTCTAGACTCTTCTTCCCGACCAACCTTAGTATGAGACACTTTATGACTTTGAGACAGACAGATGTAGCAATGGACCATTCAGAAGAGGACTTTTGTGTAGGTAGACAAGGTTTACCGAGATGCATGAGGCAGACGTGGTTACTCGCTTTGTCGCAGAGAATGCTGCGAGATAGAGGGTCTGTGATATCATGAGTTTGGATCAACACGACGCTGATGAGCACATTTCTGCGTGTGTATTTCATTATTTTCCTGCATTATCAAAGTTCTCGAGTCGTATCCTGCATGAATCCACATTTGGTGCTGCAGAATAACAAACGCACGCTAACTTAGTACATACATACATAGTAACTGTAGCTAATAAAGGCCTCATCCATGGTGACCAACAGCCTCCAGGACCCCATATTCAGGATCGAAAAGGCAAGGACAAGTAGAGTTGAGGACACGCACGCTTGTGCAGCCACACCAGGGGACGACGTTCGCTTCATCACGGCATAACAGACATGGCAAGGGAGGCTTCTGGGAGCATGTCCAATCAGTCTGTTGATCCAGGCTACGGGTTGCCGAATCTTGATAGTCTAGCTTGATGATCGTCCCGTGACGACGCACGAGACCGCGATAGTCCGCGATAGTACGGATAACGTCCCCCACCCAAAGA